>OMNO01055827.1:0-20000 GCA_900303215.1 Trachyrincus scabrus
ACAAAACAAAAAAAAGTCTGCATCTCCCTCCCAATCCCACCCACAGATCGAACAACTATCACTTTTCTTCCCACCTCAAAATCTCTGAAATCTAGAAACTAACAATACCATCACATTACATCCAGTAACCCTTTATTTTAAGTCAGACATGGTTACATCAAGTGGCACCCCATGCACAACACCTTTCACACCCTTCCTCTTGTTATGCCGTCAACTTCTGCCACCTAGTGGCAGTTAGTCTCAAGCTCCTCCCCGATGACATCATTTCCATTTCACTCCCCTGATCTACATTCACACACCTGTGGCTCATCAACTAATCAAGGACAGTATTTAAACACCAGCCTTTCATTCACTCTCTGCCAGAACGTAGTTTACCCTGACCCTACTCACTCTGTTACCTGCTTGTGTGATTACTTTGCCTGTTGTCGATCTCCTGCCTGCCTGCCTGACTACCCCGCCTGTTGCCGATCTCCTGCCTGCCTGACTACCCCACCTGTTGCCAATCTCCTGCCTGCCTGACTACCCTGCCTGTTGCCGATCTCCTGCCTGCCTGACTACCCCGCCTGTTGCCGATCTCCTGCCTGCTTTCCATGTTGCTCCGCCGACTATGGGAGAATTTTACTTTAACATATTGCAATATATTGCCATATATGCTATACTAAGTGTGGAAAAAAACAGTCACTGGGTGGTGTCTCTTGTTCTTGTAAAAACGAAGGACATCTTGTGTCACCATATGTTAAAGAAACCTTGGAAAGGAATGTGTTGGAAAAGGTCACCGCAGCCTAAGCTAAAGAAAGAAGGTATACAGCCATAAGCTAGGAAAGACAGAAGGTACAAGGTTTACCCACATTCATCATGGCAGACTTGTAACTCAGGTGCCAAATATGGGAATAATGGGATGTCAAACCTTGGGTAAAATTAGGTGAAAGACTGCTCTAACAGGTGAACCTTGGAAAACTGAAATAGGATTGGTTGGAACATAAAATGCATGTGATTGGTTTAGAGCACGAGGGAGTAATCCACAGAGAAAGGTATAAAAGATGTATTCTGAGTCTAGTTGGGCAGCTTCTTTGCAAACTAGCTCAGGCTTTTGTATTGCTTGTTTCAGGTGATAAAAGTCTTTAACTTTGATACTTCTGCTTCTCGACCTCTCCTATTTTTTGATAGTTTTAAAGTGTTATCCACAACACGACCAACACAAAACCAATAGTTATCTGCTTGCCAATGCTTTTACATTAAAGGGGCATTCTGCCGTTGAATAAGACCATATATATATTTAATGTTAGCCCTATGAGTAATGATAACAGTATGGTAAACGTATTTGACCAGAGCGCAATATGAACAGAGAACAAAGCAGGACTCATTTTATGTTCCTACAATACCAATCAGCCACTTCACCCCCTCCCTTCCCAAGCCATTCCCAAGACATGCCCAACCATCAACTCTATCCCAAGACAGATCCACCATTTGTTATCAAATAAGAAGACGACTCTAGGCGCTTTCATTCGCTTTTTATTTATCACGATACACGAACCAACCATGCCGCAAAATGCGTAGTATTCTGCTGTTCTTCACGGTATGAGAATGAAATCACCGTTTACCGGATCCAGCTACAGAGCGTGGAAGGCAGTGGCTACGGGCTATAAATAACCAATTACGATAAACAAACTGTTGAGCAAAATGCAAAAATGCTCGTGTTTGTTCGTTGAATTTATTTATCGGAGGACTAATGGAAGCAGAACCGTCACGACGGCAACTTAAGTCGACAGCAGTTACAAGTGTCCTTGTTAGCCACAAAGGACCAGACCTGGGTCATTCTGTAGCTGCCGCCACGATAACATCATCTGGCCATCCCCTACCACAGAGAGGAACTCGATATTGATCCAGACAAAGGTATCCAAGTATGTAACCCAGATATTAATCCTGATAAATGTAATTCAAGCACATAACCACATATTAAACCTTATAAATGTATTGAAGTATATAATCATAAAAAACATTCTTAATCTTAAAAGTACTGAAAAGCAAGTTATATAAAGGAATAGGCTACTTTTAATAATTTTCTCTTATGTATCACATGAAAGCAAGAGCTATGTCATCCTAACCTTGGCCTTGAGAAGAAGGCACACTGACCAGGTGTCTTACCTCAAAAGGGAGAAGTCAGCACAGGATATGTGGGTTACAATGCCCACAGAAACTGTTTTAATTGCATGGGAAGAAAACTTTCTGACCTGATTGTGATGAAAAAACTGTACAAAAGCCTGCACTCAGTAGGAGCTTCATGAACTAACTCGGTTGAACAGGGACCTCTCCAAACAGGGTAAGGACACAGAAGGGCTGCCCGGGGAGGCACTGGAGCCACCAGCCGCGGCGACTGGTAGCCACCTCCCAGCACCAGCCCTTTCCCCGACGGCAGTGACGGCCGGTGGTGGAGCGCAGTGGAGGACAGGGGAGGCAGCGCAGCAACCGCTATAAGCAACCACAGCCCCTGGATCCAGCCACGCCTCTGCCAGCCAGCACAGCAGCCCAAGGCCCCAGGAAGGGGATGGGGAAGGAATGATGCCTAGTCACCCTGGTAGACGGTGGCCCTACAGAGGGCTGTTCCGGGCCCTCAGATGAGCTACCACCGCGGCCCAGCTGTCGAGCCTCCTCCCAGCCTGTCCAGAGACAACCCTGCAATGGCCAAGTCCAGTGCACCTTGGCCAGGCAAGGCAGCAGCCCAGGCCTCTGGTCTCCAGGATAGAGGGGGAGGGCGGGTTGCTGGGTCACACTGGAGTAGGTTACACACCTGTGGGGCATTTGCCAATCAAGACCCACAGGTTAAACCAGCCACCACCACACACACTCAGGAGGAGCGCTAGCATTTCAGCACATACCACCTGCTCTGCCTGTTCAAACCAAGCTCAAACTCTGCTACAATAACTAATGACATTTATCTTTTTTAGGTTGTCACTGTGAGTCCACCTTCACCAGCATCCTTGACAGCATCGAGCAATTTGATGATTTTGATGACAGCTACCGCCAGACATGACTCTTGAGTTTCACCGACAAAATAGCACTGTATATAGTTGAAATTCACTTTGAAGTGAAATATTTTGATATTGAGTGTTTTCATTCTTTTAATTATTAAAATTATGATTCATCACTTTTTGCATGGTAAGCTCAAGCCTTATTTTACACTGATCTAACAATTGTGTAATATAACAATACGGTATTCCATTTACATTTTCAATTTGAAAATAGTTATATCATGGCCCAGACCAATAGTGCATTGAGAATATAGAATGAATATAGTAACAAACAGGTAAGACAACAACTTTATTTACAAAATTAGAAAAGGTAGTTGCAATGTACATGTACATCCATAGACATTTAAAGTTCGTCTGTGGCCTCAAATTGCTCTTGAAAACCTTGGTATATGGCCGAAGCAATCTTGGTTCTCATTGACTCGACAACACATGCGGGCAAAACAAGCTGATTCCCTCTGCCTAGTCTCTCCCCTTGTAGTACCCACTCAAGAAAATGGCGATAGGCTGCCAGACGGTATTATCTGTAGTGAATGGAACCAACAAAAAAGCACAGAATTAGGTTAAATGGACAATCGAATAACCTGTATCTAGCTCATCATTAGCCACTGGGGATGGTAAAACCGTAATGGCAATCAGGAAGCCAAATAAGCCAGTTACCCTGCCACATATTATTGACAAACCTAGATCTAATACGACATTGATCCATTACACAATATATTCTGATCTGATCGGAGCCTATATTATGCTAGAACAAAACACGGAAGCTATAAACGATGTGTATAAACGGTAGGCTAGCAAGCTAACTCAAGCTTCAGGTAGTTGAATGATTGTCTTCCATATTCAATGATGCCAAAGACGGATGAATATTGTACTTACTGAATGGTCACCAGTCCTCCCGTAGGTCTCCAAACACCCCTATCCATGTGCAGTCCGAAGCTCTCGTCTTCCGTCACACACTGTTTTGTTCCTTCGTCATTGGTATGGGGAAACGCATCCAACAGAAACTGGGCATGGTGGAACTTGTGGCAACATAGCGATTCCAACGGCCACGTACACACCACCATTTCCATAGTCCGAGGAGTCCCTTCCCCGGAGTCCGCTGCTGGGGCTGCGACGGTGGCTGCTAATGCAGCAGCCTTTTCAACCTCTCGCCGTCTTATCTCCTCCTCACTATATTCGGGCTCGAATTGGTAGGTTACCGAACATCGATGAACATCAACAACATGAAACGTTATCGTCCATCTCAACCCTCTCCGGTGCATAATTTGCCATGTTGTTGTGTTCCTTAGAACTTTTCACAGCGTAGTAGCAGAGCAGCGCCATACAGGGCTTGGAGCAGAGTCTCGCAAATTTTGCAGATTTCAAATTTTTTTTGTCTTACTTCCGACTACCAGTGACGCTGCAAAATGATGCAAAACGTGTCACTGGTGGTCGGAAGTAGGCACCTATTTTTACCGAACTCTGATAGATAGATGATATTGGAAAGTTAAATGATATTATTAGAAAAGTCTTCCCCACTACCCCAGTGGTTGGCTCAATGTGTTAAATCGGTGGACTGCCCCTTTAAGCACATACACCCTACATGCATCCTTTATGGTTGAAGACAATTTAAATTGGTTAAGCCTAGTTGGTCCCTCACCTCTGTTCTTGAACTTCACAAATACAGCAAAATCCTCTATTCTTGCCTCCTTCCTACTCCCCTCTCCTTCACTTTCGCTACTGCTTTCTGCTTACTAGCAACCACTCCTCTCCTCCCTCCCCCATCTCATCTGAATCTGACATTGGTGCAACTAACGACACCTGCTCGACAGGAAGGTCACACTGAACCGGATGTACTTTATTGACAGTCAGTGGTTTGGCTTACAAATATATTTTTGCATGGTTTATGTTTATATATTTTAATACGTTACTGTATATATATGTTTGGAAAACGCTTGTGGAGAATAGGAAATATTTGATTGATATTAAAATATACAAAGGCATATGTGACCTCTTGGTCCCATCTCTCCATCGACCAGACGCACACGGGATGGTGTAAAAGTGGTTTATTGCTGTAATGGGTATTTAGGGGCACAATAAAAACTGCAAGGAATGGTAGATGGGTGCTCCTACAGCATATTCTTGTCTGTTTGCTATATATTATTCAACAAATAACCTTATTTCTGGATCGTTTAGTGGATTTAAATAACAAGGGAAACTACACTGAATCCAATTCGTTTGGAAAACACTATAAATCACATTTAATTGAAGTATAACCAAGTAAACTCACTCATTATAAAGAATGCAGTTATCATATTCAGATAAATGAAAGCACACACATAAATTACATGTAATGGGTATTTGCACAATAAAAACTGTAAGGAAAAGACATGCTATTAAAAATATCACATGAAGTATTAAAATAAGAAAACGTGGCTTATTTTACACCAAAACGACATCCAGAGTTAACTAAAAATATATGCAATGAAAATACAGTTAGTTGGACTGCTGTGCACCATCAACTTACAGCATATTCTTGTCTGTCTTTTTTAAATTAGAAGCTGTGGTGCTAATTGACATTACAACAGATTGACGGAAAAGGGGAGAAGGAAAAAAGTTTTGTGTCTCTTTTGAAAATGACTTCTAGCTTCTATTTTAAGTAGTTTTAACTCCATTGTAAATGCATTGGGTATGAGCTTTCCGTAACTCTGCATCGCCTTCTTGACAATTATCAAACGAGGCGAAATGCTAACACAAACTAACAAAAACGTGTATTGTGTCCTTGCTCTTTGCAGTACCCCTTTTTGACAGTGATGGTGCTCTCTTTTGTCTCCCAGGCCTCTGGGTGGCCGGAAGTGTAGGGCGACGGGTGGTGAAGACATTTTTAAAATAAACACGGCTAGTCTGCTAGCTTGATAGCTGCGTTTGCAAGGGTGCAAGAAGACTCGATGAGGTGCCTTTTTTCTAGTTCTACGATATTAAAGAGCTAGTCAGCTGTGCTCCACATCTATGCGCCCGAAAAATAAAAGACAAGAAAATACTGAATATGACATTACCTTGGATACAGAAAAACAAAGTGTAAAACTAGCACTTGGTAAGTGTTTCTGTAATTGGCCGTTTAAAATGATAAGTTGGCTATGGCTAAACGCTATTCGCACTGACATTAGCCTGCTTGCTATGCATCGGAATAGACCATTAGTTTCCATTTTGGCGGACGGGTGAAATCCATAAATATGTTTTGCTTGTCATTTACTCTGATCCCCAACGTAATGGAAAATACGCTTCACTTTTCCTATTCTCGCTATTTAGCGTAGATTAAACTACCATCTATATCAATCCCAAATAGCCTCAGCTAGCTATTCGAAGTGGTAACAGCCTATATATACACTGTTCTTTAAAATTTCATGCATATCTTAAAGTTAGATTTATTGTAAAACATTGTACAAATATGCTATAATTGTATTTAATACGTGTAAAAAAAATACGTGTTGGAGGTATTACAAAGTGCTTCCGTCGTTGCTACTGCTTGAGTTGACCTTACGAGGCGGTGCAGTGTGGATTTATTGAAATTCTGCACACTTGGAATGTATAAATGCTTAGTTTATATTTGCAGTATTCTCCACGCATGGTGTAAAGTAAAATATTGCCCCATGTAGTGGGACAACGGGAGGAGTCCAAGAACTGACCTTTTGTGGGACACCATGGGTGATTAGGGAGCATCAACCTAATATTCTGCTTTATCAGGAAGGTAGAACTAAACCCACTTGAATCAGGACATAGGCCTAGTTTGAGAGTCTCTGGATAGCAAATGTTAAGGATAAATGCAGATTGAATACTACTACTAGCTTAAAGGACTGAACATCAGTGTTCAAATATGAAAATATGAAGCAGGCCATTGGAACTTCTTGGGAGGAAGTTGTTAATCACTTCTTGCTATGATAATTGTTTGACATTGTGTGTCATAAAACATAATTGTAAATACAATTTGGGATTTAATTTGATGAGGTCACAATGAAAGAACATGAAACCCCAGCACTGTCTTTTTGTTTGTTATTGTAGGATACTCTGCCTACTTTTTAACAGTAAATAAAACACGACGGTTAATATTTCACAACAAGCTCTACTGCATTGACTTTTTGCATTTCACAAAACAGTATTGAGGACTTATGTTATCCTGACTTTAATGATTCTTCACTAGCATAACTGAAGGAATTTTTTTTACATATGTTTTCCTGTTTAGGTGAGTTCCTGTCCAGGCACATCTGTCCATGTCAGTTGGACCTCGGAGCTCTGTGCTCAACTAGCATGAAAATGGCTAACTATGAAAAGGCAGAGGAATTTGTGGATGCTGAAAGCCTCACACCGTGCCTTAACAATACAGAAGTTGCCGCCGTCCAAGAAGACCAGGAAGAAGTCCTCAAAACGGAGACGACGACGACCACCACCAGCTCGCCGACGAGGGACAAGGAGCTGGACAGTGCTTCACAGACAGAGGGCGAGCCTGGCCTCCTCTCCATGCCTTGCTTAATGAAGGAACTCCGCCGGGACTCCCCCGAGTCCCAGCAGGCCTCCACCGGGAGCGACAAACCTGCCTCCCGTTGTGTTTACGAGAGCGACTCCTCCAATCCCTGCATGCTCTCCCCTTCCTCCAGCGGCCATCTGGCCGACTCGGACACTCTCTCCTCGGGGGAGGAAGGGGCCGGTTCTCACGTGCCGGACCAGGGAGAAGGCAACATGGAGACCGGGGCCGATCCAGGGCAGACTGGAGAAGGGCAAACGCCTGCATCGTTGGCAGGGGGGAGGAAGTCCCGGCGAACACGCTCAGAGAGCGAGATGCCCAGCAATGCGATGGCGGCCAAGAAAAACCGCTGCCAGCACACGGTGGCCGCAGTGGGCGGCGTGCCCGAGAAGCAGACCAACGGCAAGCTGGCCAAGGTGAAGGGTCACCGGAGCCAGAAGCACAAGGAGCGCATGCGTCTCCTGAGGCAGAAGCGAGAGGCAGCGGCGAGGAAGAAGTACAACCTGCTGCAGGACAGCAGTACGAGTGATAGCGAGCTCACGTGCGACTCAAGCACCAGCTCCTCTGAGGATGACGACGACACCTCGGGAGGGAGCAAGACAATCAACACAGACATCCCAGGTAACAGCCCATGTCCCAAACACACACCTGCTGTA
Source organism: Trachyrincus scabrus (assembly GCA_900303215.1). Lineage (NCBI taxonomy): Eukaryota > Metazoa > Chordata > Actinopteri > Gadiformes > Macrouridae > Trachyrincus > Trachyrincus scabrus. Next base: position 8,184 of record OMNO01055827.1, read on the forward strand.
CCTGTAACCCCTGCCCTGCTCACAAAAAACTGCTATATGGTAGTTAAAAGCATCATGCTTCTTGTATGTATGGATGTTAAAGTTTACATATGGATTTTAAAGTATAATTTGCTATACAATTCTAATTCAGATCAAATCCGGCTGATTAAATCTGGCCAAATTGTTTATAGATGACATTAGCTACACAAACTGTTTCGTTTTTCCATAATTGGTCTTGTAAGTCTAAGCAAACCGCCTATTCATTGTTTGTGAATCCTCTCGTTTGTTTATATTCATGTTCATTTGTCGTCATATATTTTCATACATTTCCATTGAGAAATCCATAACCCTGATCATTTGGTTAGTGAATTTTTTGTCTAGGTTGTCTGCATGCTGTTAAAGTCATGTGACCATTAATCCACCAACATGGAGTGTCATACTGAAAAGCTTTCCACGGTATCCTAATCTATTGCCTGTCCTGCGTTTCCATGAGGGAGACATTTTATTCTGGGCTATTGCTATCAACACGCTGCTATATGATCTCATCGTGTGCCGGTAGTCTGACTTGCAGGTCTATGTGTCTCTCTCGAGTCTGTATGACATCGTCTGAGATCGATAGTGGAAAAAAGAATTGGAATTTTGAATGGATATTTGACTGGATTTGGGATTTTTGTCGAGACTACCTTTAGATTTTTGTCAATCAATCGACATCTTTGCACAAGATGCTGTGTTTTTGTATCCTCAAAATGTAGTCAGTCACAGTTTTAATTTCAACAAAGAGGTTGTTTTGAGATGGTTTTTCTCGAGCTAGCGGCAAAATGTGGATGGTTCTATAGCACATGGCTGTTGCTCTTTCCCCTCCATATATAATATTGGCATCTTAATTTGGGGTTTCTGAGTGCTGCTGATCTTTACATTTTATTATATTTTAATTAAGGCTGATTAAGTAAGATTATATTTATGCATCGATTTGGCTTTCCACTAATTCTAGCCTCATAAACTACTATTTTAACATCTGTATTATTGAATGACAATAGATTATTGATGCAAGAGATTCTGACTACAGCGGAGTTCAAATGTACACATTTAATATTTATTTGATTATCTTTTAATAATTAACACATTAGTCCAGCTAGTCGTTCCCTTTTATGTGATGTCCTAGGTCTTATGCTCATGCTGTTTTTCTTTTTGAGATATTTTTGTTTCCGTGATATTTTAAATCCCTTATGTCTTAGATTACGATTTCACTTGTTCACATATGAGGCTCTATATTTGCTGTATTAGTTCTTGTCTGCATAGTTTATACCCTTCCTCTGTATATTTTAGATTAGCTCATTTAGAGTGGTTTATGATTACCAATACCCCACCAGGAAGGTTTGTACGGTACATTAACATTACTCAGCCACATCTTCTTCAAAGTTTCACCATCTAAACTCATCTTCGAGACCATAGCATTTGAATCAGAACCTTATCCTCCACCTTAACGGATCCCGTAGATCAAGAAATCTTATCAACCATTTTCGCATTCTGCACACAAGATTTTTTTTTTTACTGCTACAACTGCATGGTGTAGTCTCTCATCAGCACGACAGAGTAAATCTGCATGTAACCACCACCAAAAAAAGCAACCAACAACCAAACTTTAATTCTTTCTAAAAACCAAATCCCCCAAAAAAGTCCACCGTCGAAGCATGAACAAGTGCTACTGTATTTTCTTACGGCTTGGCCTCAATGTCTTTAAAGCTGGCTTCCGACGCACCGCAGAGAGGTCCAGAGTGGGCGCCCAGATTCATGGGCTGCTGGACAGCGGCCCGTGGGACAGGAACAACATCGGCAGCGTGTTGGAGGAAGCCATGACGCGATTCGCCGTGATGCAGCGGCAAACCGAGGAGCGCTTCCGCGTCTGGATGGAGAAGCTAACGCGCCTCGACTCTGACGACGACGACGACGACGATGACACTTCCAAGCGGTTGAGTGACCCCCAAGAGGGCGGAGGCCACCGGTCCCGCCAGGAGGGGCGGCGCCCGTCCCCTCCCAGCTCCTTCTTGCCATCGTCTGAGTCGGCAGAGACAATGGCAGCGTACATGCTGGCAAGGGAAAACGGCAGCCTCGCGCCCACTCCTGTAAACAACAACAACAATGGCCCCCTGGTGCCTGAGGGGGTCACTCAGAACGGAAACCTAGCCGTTTCAGACCCAGGCTTTTTGAATGCTTAGTCTGTTTTATTTATTTTTTCCACTTCTGGACAGGTGTTAGTTTACAGACTTGGATAGGATTCCCAAGTTTCAGAACGCCATCTTGGCTTGTGTGATATTGTTTTATTTTGAAAGTCTACTTGTGGGTATTTTTTTATTCAGATTATTATCAACATGTGAGAACAATTAAAAGTAGTCTGTCTCACAATTAACTGCATTAGTGGGCCTTGGTTATTCATTTTGAAAGACTTGCAAATAGAACCTGAGGCCCAGTGCGTCCATTGGCACTGAATCACTGTGAGAACTGATACTAGAAGTGATTTCCGCTGATGTACTTTTTTCTTCTTCTTAAAGTAGGACCCTGGTTGGCATACATTTGACATGGACTATCGGCATAACTAATCCGGGTCTCAATGTATTTGTTGGATATTGCCTAATTTCAAAATTTCTTCTCTACCAACACAAAGTTGTATGTAACTAATACATAATGTGCATTACATATTCGGTGCAGCCGCTATTGCAATGCTAGGTAGGGTGCTGTTGCTTTATAGCATGTGCCTTGCAAAAAAAAGTTTATTATATCATGCTGGAATAGATGGTACACCATAGTGCTATTTCTTTATGAATCAGGTTTGTTGTAATGCATTATCATCTTGCATCTTAAACTTATGTCTGCACTCTCTTAATTGGTCTACAATTTTCTCCATTCCTGGTGGCATAGCTTTATTTCACATCAACATTTAGGAAAAGTATCTTCTTCCAGCAATACTGTAATGCAAACAAATCCTTGCCGTGTTTATTGAATATATTCGGTTGTTAGGCGATTACATTACATGGGTTTGATGACACTTATTAACTGATTGCTTCTGTGTTTACTCTGCTGCCTTGTGTGCAGTATTGATGAAACTAGTGAGGGAGAAATGTCTTCCAATATTTTTTAGCTAGGTCATGAATTGATTTTGTTTCTTGTTCTCTTCAGTAATGGTTGTAACATATGAAGAGCCTCAAAACTAGATTTTTACGTTTTCTAGCACTGTGCAGTCGGTCACCGTGGCTTGTGTGTTCAGAATAATGTACAATTTTACTCTGGATTAATAGTGATGGTCAAAGTTTCAAATGTGGCGATAAATGGAAAAGTCAATGGATCCCCCAAACCATGTAATACGAACTGACCAATCCAGGTGTTTTTAAGTGGCCTTCTTTGGTTCTAATCCAGTGGTCTTGATGGCAAGATACTTCACTACCATAGTGCCATAGCTTCCATTTAAAACGCTACCTAATTGTTACATTGCTGAAACCTGGTATTTAAAGGTATGATGTCTAAACTGTTGCATTGTGCGTATGTAGGCATATATTACACTCACCAGCCATCAAATTACCGTTCCTCTCCCTGTTTGCATGTGATTTCAGCCCTGCGAGTATGTAAATTATTATCTATTGAACTTGCAAACCCAAATGAGCAGCATGTTTGCAAGGTAAAGCTTTGCTCATGATGATGAACCTCCTTATGTTTACTTAGTTTATCTTGCCCCCCTCTGTTTTATTTGTCTTAAGCTGTTTTGAATGAGTCCCATTATTTGTATTGTGCCAAACAAGTTGCTTTTGTAACATTGTGTTTGAGAATAGAGCCGTCCTTTTCAATTCCTTCAATCTGAGATTATGAATCAATGTGATGTGCCCATTCTGACTCGTTGAGAGAGACTTAATCCTAAACTGTGCATTAAAGATGGAGAAAAAAAATCACTGACAGTATAGTGTTTACCAAAGAGATTACGTTGGTTTATATACTGTTCCTTTTCTACGTAACCACCAGACACTACATTAAATAATGTGTTTGATATTGTCTGATGACGACGCCCCTTTACTTTCTCTGATTTGGCTCTACACAAGGCAATACTGTCCTGTAGTCCTGCTGTTACCGTCATTTACACTCAGGCATGTTTCTGGAAGGCCTTATGCGTCGGTCCCAGATACTCCTCTTACAGGGTAGATGAAGCTACATACATTGCCCCGAAGTATTTGTGTCTTAGTTTCTTTGAATATTGAACCACGTTTAACTAACTGAATATGATCATTTCAATAACTGTTTTGTAATGCATCTTTGTCTAATTTTTTTTTTTTTGTGAATGGCTGTTTTATGAACATTAAACAAAGACCTAAAATTACTGTCAGTATGTTTGTTATTGCATATAACTATAACACACACCAAACAAAGTACATTTTGTCATATTAGTTTGTTTAAATAGTCTTGGTTCTCACTTAAATTTAAAAGGTCAGCTATTACAAATCAGCCTTAATTACAAAATAAAGAGTGTTTGCCTCAAGCAAATTGATTTGTATTGTCCATAAAGCTCTTGAGGCTAGAACGGGCTCGGGGGGTTGGGGAGTTCTCCTTCCTGCTCGCAAAGAACCATCCTCATGCTCTGCACAGGCATGATGTGAATAATGAAGTGTTCTCTTTGTCTTCTGCAGACGGTCCACCCGTAGTGGGTCACTATGATATTTCAGACACTGATTCTAACCGGGAGAGTATGAGTGTGGAGACAGTCCGAGCAACGGTGATAAAGCGTGAGCTAAAAGCACACAGAGGCCAGGATAAGGCAGCACACTCTGGGTGTATAAGAGCACGGGGCTCCCTTGCAGGTCAGTTACAAACCTGGTGTATCCAACTGAAAACACACCTCTCAATGAGGAGGTGGCCACTTAGATGCTTTTGGTTCGGCACCATCTATGCAGCGTGCTGTTTGGGGACTGGGCTTTTTCTGTTTTCAAGACCCTTATTCCGATGGCTTTTTTTTCTTCAGGCTTTCAACTTGTGAACTGCTTTTTTCTTACTGGTATCCTACAAACTCTTGGTTCTGTCCCCTGCGACATAAACGTACCTACGAATGTAACTAGAAAATGTCAAAACATGCAGTAAAATATTTTATTTGGGCCAAAATGTTAATCCAATTTGTCCATTTGTTATAAACCCCCCAATATCATGTCATTCTTTTGTCCAAACGTCTTTGTGTGTTACAGGGGCCTACGGCTCTCCCACCATCTCATCCACCTTCTGCTTGTGACGGTGTTTTCCTTGTGTGTTCCAGGGCGTGTGGAGACAGGACTATCTGACAGGGAGAGAGCACAGTGCCAGGGCCAGATTAACATCGCGTCCTCAGATAGCGAAGTGGAAATAGTGGGAGTGCAGGAAAACACACGGTAAAGAAAGCAATCCAATGGGTAACTGAACACTTTTAGTCTCATCGTTTTAATTTGGCTTGTGTTAGTAATTGCTTGAATTTTTTCAGAACACTTTGAATTACCGCTTGTGTGGTTGTGGTTTTGCTGGTGTTTTTGATATGTATGTCTTTTCTAACTGGTTTGGTGTCCTTAACTTGTGTTGTGTGTTCAGATGTGCCCATCCTTGTGGCGGAGTGATCAAGAGTTTGTCTTTGTGGAAGAGCAACCCGACGGAGCAGTTCAACAACACCAGGCCGCCCCAGGTGTGGACGTCGGTTTCCCCGCAGCCCAACTGGGTGTCCCCTCCTGAGGTAGTAGACCTCACGCTGGACGAGGACACAATACACAAATACTTACTCTAAATGACGTGCAATACACTGAAGACACCCCACATTATGATTCTTCCTCCTCTCACTCCTTCATCCTCTGGCCTACACCTTACAAACTGACACAACTTTATAGAGTTACAGTCACACCTGCAGCAACTGACGTTTTTCTTATCCTTTTCTTTTCTGTTTAAAAGTATTATTTGTAACCTACTGTTGAAGATTAAAAGGACTCTACTGAAGGGATTTCACAACCATGGTTTTTCCACTAAGATAATCAGTACAGATTTGAATATGAACCACAGCAATAATATTGCCTACTAGTCGTAGGTATGCTTGTGATCGGTAAAGCTATGAATCTGATCAGTGGCACTACAGGTATAAACATATAAAACATACACATCTAAAGACTGGATTTGCAGTGTCCTGAGGTTAAGAATCAATGGCAGCTCAAACAGTTCCTGTTATCCAATACACCATAGATAGATGGCTGTTTTGCTTTGTCCGTCAAGGGTTAATATTTGTTTTTGTTTCTACAGTCGAATCACTGGCACTTCACTTAGTTCAGGCTGCATCAATAACGGCTTCATGGTATAGTGCCTAGTACACGTTTGTGCTTTTGGTGCTGTTATGGGCAGATCTTTTTAGTTTTTGTATGATGTGTTTTGTTTCAGTTAGTGTTACAACAAATGTATTTTACCTTTATTTTGAAAAAGGAAAATAGAAAAACAAACCACTGATGAAAATCACCATCAGAGGACACAAGGCGACACCAAGATACCATGAAACAAGTTCCACCATATTCTTGTTCAGTGTGTCATCTTATTTGATCGAGATAATCAGAAATGTTTTCCAGGTGATGTAGTTATCGGTGAATGTATGACCCCACATCACTGTACTGGTGCACTCAGGGCGTGTATGCCTATGTTGAGTGAATGAAAAATGCAAACATTTTGGAGAAAATATTCTCTTTTTTTAGACCATGGCAGAAATGTATCTTCCATTGAATATCGCAAACCATGACGGCCCTGGATGCCTTGAAATGTGCACTATTTTATTTTAGAATCATATAAAGCCTATTTAAAAGCTGCAAAATGTTTGTGCTACTTCAACAGCATATTTTATTAATAGATGTGAATTGATAGTGAATAGATATCAAGAACAAATGTGCTGGGGGGGTTTGTTTTTCCATATGTGGGGCTTATTAGAGTCTATCTTATGTATTAACAGTTTTAAGTCCTCATCCTCGGGGCTGGCTTGCTCTTCTCCCTGTGGTCCTATATTTCCTGATGTAGTAGTGCCGCCTTTCGTAGACTGCAGCCCAGACAGTTTTTTTTTTCCAAATGTATTTATTTTATCCTATGTCTACTACTACTATTACACTCTTCCTCCAACCAAGATCAGTTGTATGCCATGGTTACACATCACATCCCCTCTAATTCAGCATGAGAACAAATAAACCACCTTGTTCAGTTTCTTCTGGTATCAGAAAGGGAATCTTAAGAAACCAGGAACTAAACCAAAGAATACAAATCATTTAGTCCTGAAACTCTTTTATCTTTTATCTCAACTATTATTAAAATTTCAATTACATTTTTTAAATGTTATTTCTGCTTTACCTCTGTTAAGACAAAACTTGTGTTTTACGTTGCTCAACTCACCCATTGTGAAAAAACTGTGATACAATTATTATTTTAAAAATCCAGATTTACTTTGGCATTTTGTTTCTGCTTGGCCAGTTGTTTGTTGTTTTCTCCATTTCCTTTTTACATACAGCAGCTCTACCCATTTAGCTATTTTCCCTTGTGGTTATTATAAAATGTCATCCATATACAATATACAATATTTCCCTGTAGCTCTAGGGCTTGTGGTTGGGAAGAAACTAGAGCAGTGATGCTCGGCTAGAGTTGGCTATAGCATGCTTTGTCACATGTTTAACCTCAATTATTATCCTCACTACCGGTAATCTTGTCATTTCGTTCCTTCCAATTGATTTCAGTGTTTGTCGATGTTTTAAATTAACAAAAAAGAGTGTTGATATTTTGTTGCTTTTGCAAGTCCATGACATTGTTGAAAATGTTATCTGTAGAACAAAAGCAAACTATTTTAAAATTTTAATAAATAGAATATTATTTAATAATCACGTTCTCCTTCCTTCTGTTGTCCATAGAAAATGGGATTAAGGCTTTGTCTTTGATGATTTGTCATTTGAAAGAAGTAACCATATTACCATACCACATACGCCATTTAGGTTATCTTCAATAAATCATAAAAAAATTACTGCTCCAGTAATCATAAAGAAATTCAGTTCAGATTTGTATATATTTATTTTAGTTCCCCTAAAATATATCTACTCCTAATCTTTTCAAACAAGTGTGATACATATAGCCCATATTCCCTGCCTGGCCTGGCCACTGACTGTCCTTCTGTCTAGCTTCCTAGATATCTGAACATGTGTACAGTCAAGCTCCTTCTACGAGTTTAATTGAATGCTCATTGTTTCCTTTGATTCGACGGCAATGTAGTCTAGACAACTGGCTCGCCGGGGACAATACGGAGCCCTCCACACTAAAGAGGCAGGCGCCAGGGGGTCGTACCGTGACACCTGCCACTAGAGGGACATGTGGAGGGCCTGAAATCAAGAGGACAAAGAGAGGGACTAGAGCAATGCAACCACTTGGCCCTTGGCCCAAAATCCAGAGGCCTTTAGCCAGCCCAGTTCACCCCTGGGGCAGGACTTGAGCTGTATGGTAATTCTCCTGGGACTTCCCGTCCTATAGGGAGACAAGAAAAGTGTGTTCACTTTAGTCTCAAATGCATTTACATTTGTATATGTATTCATTTTGCACAGATTATTATAAACTATAGACTATAGATCATTAGCCTTCTGTCTGATGCTATAGCCTAAATAATTTGTTATATAGGCCTAAGATTGCTGAGTGTATGATCAGATTCTAACTCACAGTTAAACAACAATATTTGTGTTCAGATTGTTAAAACAGATAGGCCTTTAGCCTAGGCCTATCATCTGTTGCCTTTATTCTATAGAGGTTACACCATAATAATAATAATAATAATAATAATAATAATAGCGATGCTTTAAATAGGCCTACACGTTTACTGCAATCATTCCTAATCCGAAAAAAAGTTACTTTTAAATGTATAAGAATTATCCAGTGTTTCTCACTGATTATCGTGTCGTGCTTATTTCAAACGTTCAATTATAGCTTGACTGGATATCCGTCGTGGTTATATGAGTAGTCTTAGTAGTTAGTTTTTTTTTTTTACCGCAGGCTTAGAATGAGGGAATGGTCGCAGGGACAGGGATATGGTAACCCCCTTTTCACGACCATCTGGTGTTCCACTCTCCTTCTGTCTGTAATGGGCCACGGAGATTCCTCAGGACACGTTTTATTTTTAACATTCGTAGTTAGTATATCTAACCTGCAGGGCAGATTACACATTATGATTGGTGGATATTTGTTGTACTGCTTTAATAAATACAAAATAGAACTGTACATTCACATCTCCAAGCTGTGACAGATGTCCATGTACCAAATGGCAAATGGGTTTGATTGACCTAGGGGGCTGTTCAAAAACACAAACACCTCCGCCTCCTCGTAAAACGCAGACAGGCTGAATGCGTGTCTCGGGGCCTATTGGCTGCGCAGGGTGGAGGTTTTACGAGGAGGACTTAACTGATTGGTCCTTTGCTTCTTTGTCTGTGAGGCAGTTGAGAATGCGTTCGGATTGGAAGGGACTATTTCCATGGACCAGCTGTCTCACAGGCTACGGACACAACAAAGGATCCAGGATGGTGTTGGTACACGTTGGATATTTGGTTCTTCCCGTCTTCGGCTCAGTTAGAAATAGAGGTATGGTTATGTATTTTTATTTATTACACTCTTTACTTACGCTGGGCGTTTTTGCAGCAATGAATGTTATTCCTCGCGAGTTGACACCTGCTAGCAAAAATAAAGCGAGTACATATAGCGAGAGGCCAGCATAGACATTAGCCATATTGCTAACGTTAATACGTCAATATAACAGAACCAACACGAGTTAAACCAATATTCCACGGCCTGGCATGTTTTTGTTAAATACAAGCCGTACGTTATTATCAATAGGCCTCCACATTGTCTGGTCGTCGGGCTCGTTAACCACACTAAAACGTTTGCACCTGTCAAACGGCAGCTCAAGCTCCGTCTACGCTCCTCACCTGCTTTGCGCAGGCGTCACTTGGCGAATTAGCACTACGTTATGTGGCTTACATTTATACTTTTCATTACATACTGTAACGTTAACATTCGTTCACAACGAATTTTTTGATTGAAACTGAACTGTAAATGAATGTATAAAAATGCGGTTCAGTTCGCGTTTTGGTCATCTCTGCTTTGTTTGTTAGCTGGCACAGCGAGTAGCCAGGCGAGGTTGACAACATTGTTTGCGTTTGTGTTTGCATGATGAGTCCACTGGTTGCGACTTCCCCTTCTGATTGTAGTCACTTCAGATCGGGGGGGAGGAGCGGGGGGCTGCATGAGCCTTGGGTGTTCTATTTGGCTAAACGGTAGCCACCATCAAAAAAACATCCAATTTAAATGTAAACCAATACAATATTACTTTGAATAATTTAGTGCCGCAATGATAACATGGTCTGAATTAGTCTCCAATCTTTTTTGTCTGTGTGCGAACCAAAACATGCCATTTTGATTGGCCAAAATAATTCCACCCTCCACTGCAGCAGGGAAATCTGTGGTGACTAATAATAATAATAATAATAGTAAAATGACGTGCATTGTAAAATGTACATGCAGTAGCACCAATGATTTCATTGTGCTTTTATTTGTGTTCTTTTTTCCTGCTCCATAGTATCGAGGCTGGCTCTACATTCCGCATTTCTCAGACCTTTGTCCCCCTCCATTGTGTAGCTAACGATCATCTGCTGATCATCTGCCGCTGTCTGCCGTAGCCCCTGCCTGTTATCTGCATCTAGCTGTATTGTGAACCCGTTCTTCCTCATTTCCTCTTTCCATCTGAAGACGACATTGGCATTAAAACTGAGTTCCCACTCATACCGTATCCTTCTGTGTAACTGACAAAAGAATAACACCTTCTGTAGAACACAGTTTGTCTTTATTTTTAAACGGTCATGTTGCTCTTTAGTAAATAACCCTTTGTAGCATTTAGCCTTTTACTACAGAATGCCATTGTGATTTTTTTCCCCCATTCAGTGTGGATAGACATTCTGCTGTAAATTTCTGTAAAGTGGATACATTTTGACCTCCCAGATACGATTACAGCCCTGCTTGATTCAAACGTATTTAGTATTTCCCTTCCCCTTTGCAAAGGTGCATTGTACCATTTTATTTTCTGTAGTTGAATCAATCTACAAAACAATTATTTAACCAATGAATCAAAGTCGCCTGATGGCAATAGTGACAATTGACAGCGCTGTAAGTTGTGTACTGTCATAATTTTACCTTTTTAATGGTCCACTGCACCTGTGTCTTGTTAATCACAATCTAACTCTATTCCATGTGTGTAGACGCATTTTAATTGAATCTATCTGATCCCAATCGAATTGGCTTGAGCCTTTTTCATGCTCCCATTGTAGAAAACCCCCCTCCCTGCTTTTTGGTCCACTATCATTCTCAATCTCCCCTCCCCTTTCTATAACACTCTCAGAATGCTATCCATTTTACAGGGATGTTTTATATCCTGCACTGCTGTAGAATTCCTTCTAGAATTTAAAATGTGTTTTTTTGTATTCTTTGGTTGTGGTTTTTCTACCTTATGTTCTTGTATTAGATCCTAATGCATGGTCATTATTTTTTTATATACACGTTTTATTTTTACCAGCAGATTCCAATGTAATCTATATGTAGAGATGTTCCTGCTGTACTGAAATGTGCTATAAGCATACACATCTACTCATTGGTTGCTGCTTCTCCTCTGTTAACCCTACAGAAAGCATGATGGCAGCTTTGCCTTTTTAGTCCTAATTTGCATGAATTACTATGGTTAAAATATTTATTTATTATTACTATTATCACACAGTGCCATTCATACTAATATTTTCCAATAAAGAATCTAGT
>OMNO01055843.1:3695-16917 GCA_900303215.1 Trachyrincus scabrus
TTAGGGCTTTCTTCAATGGGGCTGAGTGAGCTCAGTGAGTTTTACTACAATGGACGGAACTTAACGAACCGCGAGTAGGCTGATACCTGCACACCAAGCGGCGACCGCTCCACGAGGTGGACGACAGCAGCACAAACACTATGTGTGATTCCCACGGAGGATCGGTCACTCTCCTCCGCCCAGGTTACACCGGGAACTGGTTTGGTCACTCTCCTCCGCCCAGGTTACACCGGGAACTGGTTTGTGTTTAGTTTAGAAGCAAAAACCAGTTGGGTATGTGGAAGTTCACTATATTTTCATTACCTTACTTTACTTTACTTTTTGCTTTTTGTGTTGTTCTCTTTATCTTGAGATTATTGGGCTATTATTATTATTCTGTTGTATTTGTACCTTGCTTGATATTGTGGGCATTGGGAGAACACTGAGATGGGAGTATACTAATAAGTTTAACACATTAATACATGGATAGTCTAAACTGTATTAGCTATAATGTAAAGGGTGGTCCAATTAAGAGAAAAATAACATTTGAAACTAAAAAGAGAATGGGTTGATCAGGTTTATAATGCTTCCTTTAGCAATGGGAGGAAAGGGGGTGTCGTCATCCTGCTCAACCAATCAGTCTACTTCAACCATGAAACAACAATAAAGGATAAAGAAGGTAGATATGTCATGGTAATGGGGACTATTGGAGGTACTAAAATAACAATGCTCAATCTCTCTGCCCCAAATCAAGACTGTGCAGATTTCTTCAAGAACATAGCTTCTCTATTAGCAGACAAAGCAGAGGGGATTATTTTAATAGGTGGAGACTTTAATTGTGGATCTGGATAGGCTCCCAGCAGAAGTAGGTTCTCTATCCAAAAAATCTACTACTCTTCTGGCAATGATGGGCCAACTGGGCTTGGTAGATATATGGCGCCACTTACACCCCACAGAAAAGGACTTTACTTTCATGTCGCAGGTGCATGGCAGTTACTCTAGACTGGACATGTTTTTGATATCGGGACCAGACATCTATAGGACTAGTGAGGGTAATATAGAGCCAATCACCATATCAGACCACGCACCAGTCACGTTAAAGATGAAGATAGGACCTAGTAAACAGTTTAAATATTGTAGACTTAATGTGTCATTGTTAAATGATGAAACAATTAAAAAAGCAAAGGCTAGCTCAACAAGTTAAATTGGAGAAATTAGAGACAGAGTATCAACAATCAACAAATCAGAAAATATTTGGCCTATTAAAAGAAACTAGGCAAACATTGGATGACTTGTTAACCTACAAAACAGAGGGAGCACTGCGATTCATAAATAGGAAGTACTATGAAATGGGTAACAGAGCAAGCCGTAAAGCCCAATCCAACAGAATATAAAGAATAAGAAGATTTTATAAGAAGATAAAATGCCCAGATACTGACCAGATGTTAACCCAACCAAATGATATTGCAGAGGCATTTGCTAATTATTACAGAAAGTTGTATGAAGAGGAAGACGAGCCTCATAAAAAAGAAAAGATTGAATCCTTCTTTGGTTCCATTAATCTGACTAGATTAACGGCAGATGAGGCTGATATGATGTCGTCTCCTATTAAAGAAGTAGAAATCAAGGAAACAATTCTCAAACTTAAAAATAACAAATCTCCAGGCGTAGACGGCTTCCCTGGAGAATACTACAAAATATTTGTGAATGAGTTAACCCCAGTTTTATGCAGAGTGTATAATTATGCCCTAGCAGAGGGGAATCCGCCAGGGTCATGGTCAGAGGCAGTAATAAGTGTTATTCATAAGGAAAATAAAGACCCGACTCAATGCATGTCTTATCGCCCAATCAGCCTCCTAGGTGTAGACTTTAAAATCTTGACCTCCATTGTAGCAAGTAGAATACAAAAACATATCAATAAACTTCTAAAGCCAGACCAGACAGGTTTTTATTAATAATCGTCAGGGAACTGATAATGTTAGAAGAGCCCTGAACCTACAAGCAATTGCAGCCAAGAGAGACACCCCGTCAATGCTTCTCAGCTTAGATGCTGAGAAGGCATTTGATAGGGTCGACTGGACCTTCCTTGAACAGACCCTCAGCTATATGGGCTTTAATGATACGTTTGTTAAGTGGATTAAAATATTGTATAAAAACCCTAGATCTAGAGTTAAAACATTGCTCAGAATTTTTCCCTCTGGGGCGTGGTACACGCCAGACTCTTTGTCACCCTCTCTATTTGCACTGAGCATTGAACCACAGGCTGAATTGATAAGAACTAATCCCCTCATACAGGGAATATCTGATGAAGGAAAGGACCAACACAAACCAACACCTCTGTCCCCGCCCTCCTACGTGTCAGGATATAAGGTTAATACAAGCAAATCCGAAGCCATGATGATAACCGGAGACTGGCCTTCCCAGTCAGATGAACTGGTCTCTTTCAGAAGATCCAAGCAGGGATTCAGATATCTTGGGGTTGTTCTTACACCTAAAACTACACAATTATTCTCTGCAAACTACAACAAATTGATTAAAGAAATTAACAAGGATATAAGCAGATGGGATGTGCTGCCCCTGTCACTTTTTGGCAGAATAGAATCAGTGAGAATGAATATTTTACCAAGATTACTCTTCTTATTTCAATCCCTGCCTATCCCTGTCCCACAATCCACATTTAAGTTGCTAGAAACACGAATTTCAAAATTTAGACCAAGAATCCAGTTGAAAATATTAATGGCAACAAAAGAGAAAGGAGGTCTGGGTTTACCCAACTAAAAATGTACTACTGAGCGGCCCAACTCAGAGCATTGGTGGCCTGGATGGTCAAGGATATGGAGATTGGATGGGTTGCTATTGAACAGAATTCCTTACCAGGAATATCACTATCTACTCTTCCATTTCTTAGTCAACAATCTCGGAAAAAAATTAAAATGAACAATGTATGGATCAAACACACACTGAAGGTTTAGACTTCAGTCCAAAGGCAACTAAAGGGAACTATAGCTCTGTCACAGGCCATGCCCATATTAGGGAATGTGGAGTTCCTCCCATCCATGTGTGATAACTAGCATATAAAAGATGGGCTGAGGGTGGGTTGAAAACAATTAACCAACTGTTTGAAGGAAATATATTTAAATCTTTTTCACAACTCCAAGAAAAATATATATTTTTTGATATTTAGATATCTACAAATTAGACACCATCTCACAAAAAATACAGACTGGGATACTATTAAAAGAGAACCAACCAATATAGAAACTCATTTTATACATATATTTGAACACCCTGCATCGACAAAAAAACAAATATCTCATATTTACAAAAAGCTAATGCTAGACATGTCAGATAATACTCTACATATCAAAGGACAGGGGGAACTGGAGCTGAATACAATTGTAGACGATGAAGCCTGGGAAGACATTTGTTCTAGATGTCACAGGGGGGTGGGGAGCCAGCTATGGAAAGAATTTGATTGGAAGGTGAAAGTTAGGTTCTTTAGGACCCCACTGATAGCTTGTGTCTTTAAAAACAATTCCACCAACAAATGCTGGAGAAACTGTGGTATGGTCGGTGACCATTCTCATATATTTTGGGACTGCCCGAAAATACAGATATTTTGGAACAATGTCAAAGAAGAAATTGAGAAAATTCTAGAAATTAACATTCCCCTGGACCCTTTGATGTTTTTAATGGAAGTATTACCTGAACCCCTGTTTACCACTGACCAGTGTTATATACTGCATATTTTGTTGATGGTTGCAAGAAAAATAATTTCCATTAATTGCATGAAGCCTAACCCTCCCACAATTGATCAATGGTTACAAAAGGTCAAGCATGGAACACATGACTGCCCAGTTGCAACTAAAACTGCCTATTTTTATAAGGAGATGGACATCAGTCATTGTCTACCTTAGTTAGTAATCTTGTACCTTTTTGCTTTGATATATGAACTTAGGTGGATATTTCTGTATTCTGTCCCTGTACGATATTATTTCATTTTGCTGTATGTATGTCGAATGAAGCCCAACCTCAAGGAAATGTTGTTCTGTATTGTTAATTGCCTGTAATTGTGTGTTAAGGGCAATAAAAAAAGAAAAGAAAATAGCATTGTTTTCAACTCTCCAGCAGCAAGGTCAAACAATAGGTTAATAACGTTCAATAAATAAAAATAAAATGTATATGTGTATAAATGATTTATATAATCAACTGATTATAATTGTTACCTTTTAACCTTTCAATAGGCTATATCAGGTATACCTATATCAGTAGGCCTATGTAGTGATGTATGGGTTGTCCTCAATTCTGCAATTATAATTTCGCATGTGGACATGTCAATTAATTCCCCTTTGACGCCAAACACATTGACTCAACCATCCTCAGTCAACCGTTTGACTAATAACGACATTTTACTTTAATTCAGTTGTGACAAAAGACCAGAGAGAGTGAGGAAGAAACAGCCTCTGTCAGGGTGTTTTAGGTGAGAATGAATGCGATTCTGGATGTGGCTGATTTTCTTTCTTCACTGATCAAGGTTTTACTGGAAAGAGAAAGCAGCTGCAGCTGTCTGCAAAACACAAAACAAAAACACTGTCCTAATTTGAGAGGTAGTAAAACATGACGCCTGAAGGTTAATAGTCTTCTATTTCTCTCATGGCTAATAGAAAGGGGGTTACTACGTGCTTGTGATGTGACACGCAGGGGTGTGCCGTGGGGCTAGCATCGCTAAAGGGCAGATGTGAGCTTCGGCCAAACTCCCCCCTTGTAATAGCAAGCATTTCTTTGTCATTGTGGTGATATCTGAGACATCTAAAGTCCGATTTGTGATTGGGTTGAGAAGAATACCACTGTAGATATTTTATACATGTTTTTGCTATGATAATGTACATAATAGCACATGGTCAGAGATAAAACGAACTAGTGGCCTTGGTTGTTAGCGTTGGAGCTGTCCGCTAACCAGCATGTGTGAAAATTTATTTTCCCTTCATTTTCCTCCTCTGTATTCTACAGTAATCCTAGCTAGCTCTGCTCTCTACGAGGCAGGGTAATTGATTTCATTTGTGCCACACAAACTAATATTCAATCACTCCAAGCTCCTGACCTTTGGAGTGCAAAACACTTTGCCGTGCTAATTCTGTCCCCATTAGAACAATGTTGTCTTTTGAGGTAGCTAGCCTGCCGCCATCAACCAACCAGTAATGGGTTATCTGCTTAGCATGCTAAATGAGGTGTAAAATGAAATAGAACATGATTTGTTTTCCCATATTGCTGGATTTTTCTGAATAAAATACTTCTGTGTGTCTCACTGTTTCCTCCTCCGTTAAAAATATTAATTTATTCTGCTCATCAGTCCCATTGTGTCAGAACAAGCTGTTTTTAAATATATACTGTATATATATATATTTTTTTTTTATTAAATGTACTAAATTGATGTCAAACGTTGATATTCCGGCTCAACAGCAGTTGGCTAAGCATATCACTGTAAGAAATCAAAATAAATAAAATGATAGCAAAACGACGGCTCGGCTTTTGCAATGATAGACAGATGCTTTGGTCTATGCATGGAATCTGTTAATATAAGTGCTTTTAGAGTTGAATGAATTTTGACCGCTCTTTTGTGTCCATTATGACTCGGCTGGATTCGGACCCAGGAACGTTGGATGAATGTGGTCGTTTTGTTTTATTGATCAGGAACATGGTGGGTAAATGGAAGTGAAAGGAAAATCCAACATGGGTTGTGGGAGGTTATAGTGATGCATCTTTAATAGTGTTTAGAAGTAGGCTATTCTGAATACCATTTCACTCTCTCTAAATTGTCCTTTTATTATTTTGTGACTATAATCTGTCTCTTACGGTCTTACGTCATGTTAGAAAATGGAAAAAGAAAAAGAAGCCTGTGATAATTCCATTTAATATTGATGTAGATTATTTGTATCATTATTTAACATTTTCTCATTAAGCAGACATTTTAACATGACTCCGAAGTGAAGTTGATAATCAAAGCATACAATTTAAAAAAACATATGAGTGCAGGGTACTAGTAGAAAACCAAAAAAAAGCAAACAAAAGAAAGTTTTTGTTTCATTTTGAATCAGTTAAATCAGTGTCCATGTGTCACCAACATCATGCATATTTATTTTCCCTTCTTTATTTGAGTCGCTTCGTTTGACACAGCACCATGGCTACCTCCATCTCATGTATCGCATCGATTATAACACAATTTAAAAGCTGCTGTGAAACCTCACTTTTTGTCTCCTTTTCCACTGATCAATATCAGAAAAGGGCGAGCGCGAGAGACAAAGACGTAACACTGCTGTTATTGAAAACCATCAGCTCAAGGGGAGCCATTATCCGTGGCCAATTTGTTTGTAATATTATGTTTAGTGCTTCTGTTGGTGGAGAGAAGAAAGAGGCTAGCATCCAAAAGCATCCATTCTTACCTCCACTCTGTAAAATGGTGTCTGGCAGCAGCACAGAAAAAAAGGAAAAAGACAAATGAACAATGCTGGCTGAGGTTACTGTACGTGAGTGGGTATGAAAGGTGAAAGGAAATGTAACTCTCGTCCACAACAGGGCATCATGTAAACCACCAGGCATCTTTGGGTTTTTTGTGTGGTAGTAAAGCATGAGAGAGAGAGAGAGCAGAGTATGAGGTGCTTCTGTTCAACCCAGCGAACCTTTTTGGAAAATGTATAATTTTCAAATTGTGGTAGATATTTTCATGAATGATGCATGGGCCCAGGTTTCATATGGACCTTCAATTGTGAAAGGGTAAAAAATAGCTTTTGAAATGTTTGAACCATGAGCTGACTCATACATTTAGTATAAGCTGTGAAGTGATCTTGAAAATGCATTTTTCTCTACTGAGAACAATTAAGCTGTTGGTTTTGCTGTTCTTTTTAGATTAGATGTGTTTACATGACATTGATTATAGTCTGCAATGTTGTGAATATATACATGCAAAAATAACTGTTAATTGTCATAAGGAAGTTATCAAATTATAATTTAGGCCTACCAATTCCACACATTTTCACAGCCAAAAATAATCTATTAGTTATTTTACATCCAACTGATAAAACTTGACAATATTCCTCTGCAACTTAACAGGGTTTTGCTCGCCCTATAGAGCGTATATAAACATGAAACGTTACATGTTTTGTCACTTTGTCGCACAAAGTTCAATGAAATCACGTATCATTAATTGAATGACTTTATTGATGAATGGTGAATGGAAAATTCACCATTGATTCAAATACAGCTTTTCCAAAGTCCTCAACACTGGCTTGTGATAATAATGGAGTGACATTTGCATAGTATTCCTAATTAATGAATCAAGTTAGGTCTATTAGGGTTCAGTAATCACTTTTTGTTGTTGCCTTTATTCACTTTGGAGGACAGTTCAAGTTTCTGGAATGTCAAGGCTGGTTTTCTCCCATAAATACTTCTAATTTATATTGAATGTGTTAACTGCTTTTCACTCCTAAAAAACTAAAGATAATCTCTCCAGTAACATGTGATTGGTTTAATAAGTCTTGATTGCTTTTTGGAGAAAACTAATCAGTTATTATGGCCCCGCAAAAACTCATAACTTAACGTAATAAAAACTCTTGGGCGGGAGGTAACACAATGATACTGTGGCTGTGGCCAGGAAGTCCCAAGAAAACTCCACTACATCCACTACTGAATACACCCCTGGCGGGAAATCTCGGATTCACCGGTAGAACACATGATTTCATTTTGTAGCAAAAGCGACACGCAATGAAAAACCCCACATTGAAGCTTGTATGTTTTCCAGCCAATATAAGCTGTAGTTTTTAAGATTAACTTCTCATTTACCCCTCTCCATTTCAGGATAACTTTATATAAAGTAAAATAATTAATTATTGGTCACCTTGTTGAGGTGAGCTTTAAAACTTTGGTCTAAAATGACGACAAGGCATTCTGGCTTGGGCTGCAGAGCTGGAACCTATTAAAATACTGCTGCAGTAAACCCTTGCCACACGCCACTGAAGTGGCTTTTCAGGGCTCCTCCAACACCAGGACACAGGTAGATGATGATGATGATGATTAAACTGGTTTATTGTAAAGTTGAGAAAATGGTTTGCATGCAGAGTAGGTGGTATGTGCTGACATGTTAGCACTCCTCCTGAGTGTGTGTGTGTGTGTGTGTGTGTGTGTGTGTGTGTGGTGGTGGCTGGTTTAACCTGTGGGCCTTGATTACTCAATGCACCACAGGTGTGCACCCTCACTCGCGCCCCAGAGCCTAATCCTGACTTGGACCAGGTGAGGCTGCTTAAACCAGCCACCAACAACACACACTCCACAAATTCTATCCCAGCATAACGGACATTGTGCCGTCTGTGATGACATGCGTAATGGTACCAAAACCGCTTCCTTATGACATTTGAAGTCTATGAGTTTAGCGGAGCAGGTAGATGGGGTGGATTGAGTAAGTGGTGGACAGAAGAGTAGAACAGTAGCCTAGGTGTGCTACTGTTTTCTCCAACAATCCTTGTAGTGTGTAGCTGTGTTGTACAATGCTGTGATGGATCGCCTATTAAGCTTATCTTGTTCTGGTTTTCTTCCATCTCGTTGTCTATCTCTTGAGCTCCCATTATTCCCCAGTTATCAATGGTGTTGCCTTATTACAAGACCATCAGTGGAGGGCGTAAAATATTCGGGACATGAAGGTGGTTACATTTAGGACTGAACATCTTCTGCTCATTCGTGTCGTGTTCCCACATTGGTTAGTCAGTAATATTGCTCTCCATAAATTACCTTTAATAGGTTAGTCACATACACTGCACACATAATTACGTCGGCGAAAACAAAGAGAAACTATTCCATACATTTACGCTGTTGTATTGATGGGTGCATATTGAATAATAACAGAATGCATGAGTGATACCGCATATGCCCTCGTGTACATTTAACCTGATAATAACGAGGTTCTATTATAGGTCATTGATCAAGCAGAAGCATGAGTCTCATCACTAGCCACTCGCCGTAGACTCGTCAATATGACCCAAAGCAATATTGATATTGATTCTGCAATTGTTTTTTACGGTAGGTGACTGTGAACTAGTCCCAGAATAGGGACAATACGCACAGATAATAATTGGCATTCTGTAGACTTAACACCTAATACCACGCTCGCTGTCTGAGACACCGTGCTCTAATATATATACGTGATATTATATTATCTAATATATAAAGGTTAATATGTATGAACCCTTCAAACTCATGGTCCGTGATGAATACCAAGAAGCCACCCGAACGGTCTGCTTCGTCCATGCTAATGTGTTGACTCCAGCCCCCTATGGCTACAAAATGTAGCTTGGATTTAAAGTGTCATGAGCGTTCTACTTTCCACACCCTCAGGAGTAGATGTTCCACACCCTCAGGAGACGCAGAAACATGGTTTCTCACTGTCCCTACACTTAAACAAGTCAAACCATCCTCTTTGTGTGTGTGTGTGTGTGTTTTTTCTTTCAGGCGGCGCATTAATTCATGAGCTAGCTAAAAGCTTGGCTCTTTGGGTAGTAGTGATGTGTTTGTGTGTCTGTTTGTGTGTGTGTTTGTGTGTAGGGGTGTGTAGGTGTTTTTGTTTACTGCTTCCTTCTATTGTGTTGGTGTGACAGTGCTTACACTGCTGTAGGAATGCATCAACTCATGAATGCACAGACATATGAATACTTCTCTACTGAACACTATATTGTCGAATTTGTCGAATTGTCGAAGGATTTACTAAAAAACTGAATTTGTGTTTTGTTGTTGTTGTCTGTATCGCAATCTCCCAATTATTGTAAAAGGTAAAACATTGCCTTTATTTCGTTTCTTCCATTTATCAAGGTCCTGCTTCATTTTACTTTAAATAAATAAAAATAGCAAACAAGGATAACCAATGACTCGTTCAAGCGTACCATTAATCACATGGCTCTCAATGGATCCCAGGGGACAGCAAGAGCTCAGTGGTTTAATAATACTAAAATACTTCCTTCATTCATCTAAACCCTACACAACATCTTCAATATGCTCCGAGCAACAGAGCTAGTGAATACGGTTGTCACTCCTGAACCCCTCCCCCTCCCCCTTTAATCCCGGTTTCTTTATTGAGACCCGGTTAGCCAAAGATGAAAGATATAATACGGCCATACAGCGGACATCCCCAGCTAAATGAGCATGTGCAGCCTCCATGCGACCGCCCACTATGGCATTCAAAGAGATTGCCAGCTTGATACTTAAGCAATCTTGTCAGGCTTTTTGCAGCTTGGTTTTGAACTACCATAAAGCCATTATTCCTGGCAGACTGATAGGGACTTAATTAGAAAACATAATGGAGCCACCAGACAAGGCTAATTAAGCCTGACTAAAATACTGGGTTAATTGGGTTCTCAGTACGGGGGGGCAATGGAACATGCACCCCAGAATTAGACCTTCCTGACCTGCCACGGATGCACCGGCGGATCCCTGGGCTGTTTACCGTACAAGATGGATGCCGGGGGTAGCGTCTCAGGGAAACACACACACACACACATACACACCGAACATACCCTCATCAACTATCTGAAGATGTGCTGTTGTCATTGGGGGGTTTATGATCCATGGCAACCCTTGCCATGACCTGTATAATCCCATCCCAACCTTTTGGTCTTCAGGTAGCGAGTCATTGTGGAGGGGTGCGGAGCAGAAATGTGCTGCGTGTTTATTATGGAGTTATGAAGTGAGTGTTTGATTCCTTACGATACTCTAGAGCTGTGCCAATGTTATTGTTATTTTTTCGTCTTATTGCAACCAATTTATCTGGGGGAATTATATAAGAATTGTTTTTATTTACTTTAACACTTGACTAAGGGGGCAGAATAGTATAGTAGTTAGGGTGTCCGACTTCCAGCCAAAACTGGACTCAAGCCCTGATGTCCAGAGCCTAACCTTTAAGCATCCTTGAGCAAGATGCCTAAAAACCCTGCTCCTCAATGTCCTGTATCACTGAAAGTCACTTTGGATAAGAGTGTCTTCTAAATGATTAAATAGTAAAGATAGCAAATAGCAATCACTTCAATTGGACCCAACTGGACTTTTTGGATGTCAGGATTTTTGCCTTGGAACATTGTCTTGGAACATATATTTCTAATTTTTTGGGATGTATTACCACAAGATTCACCCGAAAAGAAGTTGGTCGAGATAGAGGGGGACTCAAAATCAAGATGAGAACATAACAAAGTTTACACAAACGTATAAGCTGTTTGGAAGATAATATCCCATTTAAAGAATCAAAGGGCTAAGTGTGCACTCTCTTTTCCACTGTTAATAGAAGTCAGATAATCACAGGTGCCCAGGTGCCCGCACGCCCTGATTAACACTAATGACCTGGCACTTCATGCACCTCCAGAGAATCACTCATGTCCTGCACACATGCACATATTTACACACACACACACACACGCACACACACACACACACACACACACACACACACACACACACACACACACACACACAGACAAACACACCCACACACACACAATCACTTCCATCCATATGTACATACACAGGGACATCAAGTACACTTCAGATATTCTTACAGTCCCAGTAATCATTCCCAAGACTCAAAATACATACAAAATATGTATATATGTATGTAATATTTCATATTATTTTGTATTATTTACAGAATAAGTCTGAACGTTTGTAATTGCCTGAACAATTATTCGTAATTAATCAGACAGAAAATGTCCTCTTGCTTTCACATTATACTTTTGGAACAGAACAATGTACTACATTTACGACCACAGAATAAGGTTTCTTTGGCCATCGTAACATTGTAGAGCAACTCAGACTCATGTACACTCTGAATACATTGAGTATTTAATTCAATAGCATTTAATGGTCTTACATTTTTTCCATTCACGTTATATGGGTGTCCTAGATAATTACCAGTCGACACACTTTCCTCTGCACCAAAACCTGGTTTGTAGAACATAAAGTAGACAGATACAGCAATACGAAAAGCTCAGTTACCTCTGGCTACAGCCTCCCCCAAGTCTTAACAGTATTAGTGTTGGCTTTGGGAGAACGACTATTTTGGAATTTTTATTTATTTATTTATTACTTTGAATAGGTGGCGGCAAGGGAGCCTTTCCCCCATGGTAACGGGAGTAAACCGGTGTGTTATGGTGCATAGTAGTGTTTGGTTAGTTAGGAAACTCTTTAATCCAAAGAGCGCAAATCCAGGGCAGGACATCACGGTGCAGGTAGGAGTGAGGCATTTTGCTAGCAGATGGTTTAAAGGTAGACTATGGACATTGGAACCCAGAACCTTTCTGCTGAGAATCGAACATCTTAGGGGTTAGCGCCTTTCTCATAATAATGCCTCTCCTCGCTGCTACGTCTACATTGTTTGCCACAATCCTCCAACCAAATCTGTCTTCATTTCAATGGAAATCACAGCTAAACTTTGTGTGAAATTTGCCAGAAAATCGCCAGGACTTTCGCCATTTCTCCTGCTTCGCTTCTAAGCGGACCATGACTGCTTCTCCTGCTTTTTGGTAAATGTGGAGCAGAGTCTAGGTCTTGTAGTCCTTGCTCGGTGGGGGTCTGTCGGCATCCACAGTTAATCTGTGTCTGGATGGTGCCGGGAGGTGCGTGGTGACTACACCGGGGCTTTGTAATGACTCAGTGTCTGGTGCCCAGGACTCTCCAAGCACCATCTCATTAGCAGCCTGTGGTGTCTCCTAGGTGCCCCGGCGTCCACCAGTTGACAAATGGGTCCAATTTATGTTATACGCCCAGAATTACACTCAATGTAGTGCGGTGACAAGTGTGTGTGTGTGTATGTGTGTGTATTTATGTTTGTGAGACCTTTTTGTGGTGGTTTGATCTATGTGTGTGCCTGAGTCTGTGTGTATGTGACCATGTGTGTTTGTGGTGTGTTTTGTGTGACCTTTTTGTGGTGTGTGTGTTTGTGTGACTTTTTCGTGGTGTGTGACTGTGTGGCCGCATGTGTGTGTATGATATTGATTGCGTACTTATTGTATTGCAAGCATTTGAGTTTGGAAGCAGAGTGTGTGTGTGTGTGTGTGTGTGTGTCTGTATGTGTGTGTGTGTGTGTGTGTGTGTGTGTGTGTGTGTGTGTGTGTCTGTATATGCGTGTGTGTGTGTGTGTATGTGTGTGTGTGCGTGTCTATATGTGTGTGTGTGTGTGTGTGTGTGTGTGTGTGTGTGTCTGTTTGTCTGTCTGTGT
>OMNO01055866.1:0-12401 GCA_900303215.1 Trachyrincus scabrus
AATTGTCTCGCTGCTACCACGTGCCTTAACCTTGAAACACACACATATCCGTGGACACACACACACACACACGCGCGCGCGCGCACACACACACACACACACAATACAAGCCGACTATTTGTCTATTAGTGGCATCGCGTCTTCTCAGAAGTCTCATATCATAAAGGTCTCAGGCTGCTGGGAGTAGACGCCCAGGGTGTGAAACTGTGCAATGTGTTCAACTGGCAGCCGTGCTGTGATCCCACTGACAAGTAGTCAACGTCTTATTAGGTAAGTTAGGTAGGCCTACATTCAGCCTCTTCTGATTTCCTCGTCTAAACTTCTCAGTAAGTCTATAACTGCTAGCAATGTCTCATTCTCAGCAGGTTATGGAGCTGACTCAGGGTGCACACACCTCTATCACCATTAACATTAACATCTCACACACAAATGGCGGACATCTCTTATATTATGGAATTACTGTGCCTTGAGTTCAAATGTATCGTATTATCCTATCTCTATTCTGCTGAATGCAGAATAGAGGCTTTTAAAAGCCAGACTAAAGTTCCCCAAAATGCAAATATTACAGTCTGGTTGTGTTATTTTATTCTACCTTGACACGATAAACAATATTTACGATTAATAGCAGTTTTACAGAGACAATAAGTTGAAGGAGCAAAAATCTGTAGCACGCATTTAACTCGGTTAGCTGGAGTCCTTAAGAAAATATTGTCTTTGAGTGCTGACATTTTACAAAATCAATGTAGTCTTGATTGACGCTCACTTTGTTCACTAAAGTCAGGCACAAAAGCAAAAAAATGTTTTGTAGCTGTCATTTAGAACAGTGATTCTCAACTGGTGGGTGGCGAGGGCACTTTGAGTGGGACGCAGAGCATATGCCAAACCTTAATCTTTAGAAAGAACCACGAATTAACAAATTTTCAATGTTAATTCATGTTTCAGTGGCTTACTATTTCATTGAGTTTAGCCCCAATTGTTGCAGCTTTTTGGTCGCTCAGTGTTTTTAACAGTAGGCCTACAATAAATACAATAAATACAGGTAAATACATGTTTTATTTTTGGGTCGTGACTTAATGGCTAATGACACATGTGGGTCCTGAGGCGAGACCAGTTGAGAACCACTGGTCTAATGACACATGTGGGTCCTGAGGCTGGACCAGTTGAGAACCACTGGTCTAATGACACATGTGGGTCCTGAGGCTAGACCCGTTGAGAACCACTTAGATTTAGAATGCCAACAAGCGTCAGATTATTGCTTGGCATCGTACATGGCACAAGAGTGCCCTCTAGTGGTGAATCTTCAAACAATAAAAGCACAAAGTATGGATTCTCACCTGTGGCACGTGGGAATGCAAACCACTGAGATATTTTGAGATAACCCATTACTTTAAAAAAATCATTCCAACCACTGGGTGAATAGGCTATAGGCCTATAGACCAAGATAATTACAGAGGTCTAGTTTATTGTATATAAATTAATATTTGAATGCAATTGCAGGGTCACAACATTCTTTAGTAATTTAGTAATTAATTCATGCATTTGACTCATGCAAAAGCAAGAGCGTCTGGAAGGATCCTTTTTCTAGCCTGTGCTGAGCGTAGGTAATGAATGTGTATTTCAAATAAAATCCAATTAATTTATGAAGCACATTATTTTCTTTGATATATTACATACATATTTATAAAGACTAATAGCATGTGAATTTGAACTGCTGATGGGACTGACACTAGTGGAAATTAGTAATTATTTTACAAGAGAAATGATAGTCTGATGTGTTTGTTTATGCAAATATGTTTAATACAGTATCACTGTCCCCAAATCATGAATCCCAAACAAGCTATATCAAAAAAAGGACTGATAAATCACAATAATAGACATCCAAGGGAATGAACATGAAGTCAACAGGGCCAAAATGAACATGAAGTCAACAGGGCCTAAAGTAACGTATTCATTGGTAGTTCAAAGCGTAGCGTTCAAAGCTACTAAGATGCGAACTTGTGGCTCCCTCTATAGGTCGCCGTCCAGACTGCGGCTGGAACTAGAAGGACGTATTTAGAAAATGCCTGACACATTTTTCATCACACAATCAATAAAATGCAAGTGCTGTTGACAAGGTTGCAGCATAGGTGCGAAAGATGTAGCGGTTTGTCATCACAACTTTATAGACGATTATCATGAAGCCGGAAAGGCATTTTTTATCTTGCCGTCTCCATTAGCTTTTACATTTTGAATTCTGCTTCTTTTTATTTTTTTTACAATACACATAAACAAAGAATGACTCATTGTTTCAACAATGTGGGGAAAGGGATTACTTGGAAGCCATCAGCATATGACTATATGAAAGTCAAAAAACATAACACACGGAACACCCCATTCTAAAAATAAAAAGTAACAAACCGGAAGAAACCTTTTTTTTTTTTTTTTTAAAGAAACGGACCGAAAAAGGAGGGCTTGTGTGCACCAGTTTGTGGCAGCATAGTTACGTGGCGCGTGGTTACGGAACTGCAGTGGACAGAGCTTCTGTTTTGGTTAGTCTTCATTGCACATCATCATAAATCGTAAAAAAAAAATCATGTTCAATGATTGAGAAATGTCCACACTGCCTTCACCTCAAATAAACAGACTGCGGTAGATAGATGGAAAACTAAATGTAGCCCCTGTATATATAATGGTCCCCACTCATAATCCCTTACAAAATCCCCATACCGAGACCAGAAATCACGGGAACCATAATTCAGTTCCGTTGACCTTAACTCAGCGCTTTAAATTAAACCATAATTAGGTCTACATCTATCACCCCCCTCCCCCCACTATGAAATGTCAGTCCAGAGGTGATTTCCCAAACTCAACCCATGCTGGGGTAACCCCCGCAGCCTGAAAGATAATCAGGGTCTTATAAATGGGTCGTGTGTGTGTGTGGAGGAGCAATGGACCAAAAAACCCTAGCAGTAAAGACCTTCATCGACGGTCGTCACTCCTCGCTGACGTTTGGGAGGCAAGCCCAGCAACCATGTCCTCGTTTCCCCGGCAACAGTTTGACTTCCTGTTATTTTTTTGTTTAGGTTGTCGTGAGGAAGTGGGGTTGGGGAAGGACGCGTGGTGGACTTTGAAGACGGAACAAACCTAAAAGTCTCTGGCTGTCCGGCTTAGTTCTGTATTCAAGGGTAAATCCCCCCCCCCCCCCCTTTAGCTGGACAGCAGGTTATGAGGGCAGCACTGAAGCACTCAGACTCATCTGATTACCACTTCACACAACACAGACATGTAGAAGAAAGAAAAACAGACACAGACACAGGCACACGCACACACACACGTCTGCTCTCGCACACCCGAGTACGAGGCGAGAGCTAGGCTGGAGACGATCGCTGATGACCAGAACAGAGGACGAAGGCAGGGTTTCGGGAAGGCATCGCGGCGTCAAAACATTGGTCCGTTTAATGAGCCTTACGGACTCTGTCTGGCGGGGGCTTCCTGTTGATTCGCTGGTGTCGAGGGGCTGGGCGTGTAGGGGGGAGGGGCCTCGTTAATGCTCACCGTGTCCCCGCCCTCGGCGACGAGGTGGAAGGACGGACGCGGGCCGTCGTGACCCTGGGCACACTCGCTGTAGGACGGGGGCTTCAGGTCCTCTTCTGGAGATGGAGAGACAGAGAGAGAGAGAAAGAGACAGGGAGAGAGACAGCGAGAGAGAAAGAGACAGGGAGAGAGACAGAGAGAGAGAGAGAAAGAGACAGGGAGAGAGACAGAGAGAGAGACAGACAGAGAGAGAGAGAAAGAGACAGGGAGAGAGACAGACAGAGAGAAAGAGACAGGGAAAGAGAGAGACAAAAACTGTGAGAGACAAGCTAAAAATTCTTGCCTTCCTCATACGGGGAAGCCGATGAAACCGTCTAAATAATGACTGAAATGACAAAGTGGTGTAGACAGGTGAGAAGTTCAACACCATGCCTCATAACCACATCCGCTCACAGCTAGTAAGAGACTGCATTTCTTAGGAATGGCCCGTTACAATACGACTGAACGGAAAACTACTCATCTACAGCTGGTGCACTGACTCAGTTACTAGCCACACGCCACGTATAATGAGGGTAGATTTTTTTCTTCCCTCATACAGAAATAAACATGAGTCAATAAAGAGACAGATTCAAGTGGGTTAAGAGGGCATTGCAAAGGGTGTGATCAAACAAACAAACTTGCGTGTGCGTTTGTGTGTGCGCGCGCGCTTACCTCCATTGACGACCTCGTAGGGCGGGGGCATGTCCAGTTGAGAGAAGGCCGCAGCTGGGGGGTGGGTGGTGGTGGAGGGCTCCTCCATGGATGCTTCGTCCTGGACGCCGTACCAACTGGGCCAGATGGAGGTCTGCTGAAGAAAAATCCAAAAATAAAAACACAAAAAAAACAGCTCAGATGTGAGACACAACAGATGCCATTCCTGCAGAACATGCCTGTGAGAACACACACACAGAATGAGGAAGCAATATATGTATATGCAGGATGAACTGCCTGTGTCAATACTGCTAGAATGTTTTAAAGGGACCCTATTTTACCACCAGGTGTGAGTGTTAGATTCCAAGCCATTTCTAAATTGTCATGTGACCCTTTAAATCTAGTTATTTTTGGATCCAAGTTACGAGCTACTGATTGTGATCATGACGGTGTTAGTGATGACAGACTGCTTCATCAGCTTCTTCGCTATAAGCTCGGCTTCCACAGGAGTCGAGACAAAAGCAGGTACTGCACAGCTCAGCACCTGCAGGGCAATAATCCAATCATCTAGGAAGACACAAACGACAGAGCTTGTAGTCAGTTGTGGAGTGTGTGTGGTTGGTGGCCGGTTTAAGCAGCCTCACCTGGCCCGAGTCAGGCTGATTAGGCTCTGGGGCTGGGTGAGGCTGCACACCTGTGGGGCGTTGGGGAATCAAGGCACACAGGATAAACCAGCTATCAACCACACACACACACTAGAGAGAGAGCTCTGACATGTCAACAGGCAACCTGCTCTGCCTGCAAAACTTTGCCAACTCTACAATAAACTGGTTCCCACACAACGTCTACCTGTGTCCTGGTTGTCAGAGGAGCCCAGCAAAGCCACTTTAGTGGGCGGTGTGTGGCAGGGAGAAGTACCACATCAGTCTATCGGCCTTTTGTAGTCAGTAAAAGCACATAATCCAGGGAAATCAGAAAGATAAATGTGCAATGTAATGAGGCTATGTAATTATGGAAATCATGCGCCTTTTGGTGACATTAACTTTGCGGAATGAAAACTATCGCAAAAACGATGACCTACTTTTGTGAAAAAACAAAAAGAAAGTATGAAAAAAGAAAATCCAAATACTTGGTTACTGCCTCATTTCTCAAAGAAGGCCCCTGTGGATTCAAACGTTTCCCCCCTGGATTAGAAACACTCTTCTGGGGACATTTTTTCTTTCTGAGGTAACCATAAACATGAGACCAAAGCTTTACCGAGTGCTACTAAATCATCAAGCATCTCCACTCCACCCGCCCACCCAGACCTTCTTCCCAGCTCTGTTCACATTTTGGCCCAGGGAGCAAATGGCCGTGGCTTATGTCCAGGGAGCACTTGGGAGGGTGCTGGGTTATGGATGTCCACTGGGCCTCGCCGCTACACATTCCATTAAAATCAAAACACAGCGAATTATTCAGCAGAAGGGACTGCAGGAGATGGTTTGGGGGGAGAGGAGACGCATTGTTTTTTTTTTGTTGTCGTTTTTTTTTTACAAAAAAGAATGGAATGAGAATGGAGAAGAGGAGGAAGTAGGAGAGGATTTGAGGTCAAGGCGGTGGGACAAAGAAGATTGTGTGACGGCAGTGTGTACGAGGAATGAGGAACTGAAGGAGGTGTCGTATGATCAGTCAGTCTGGTTCGTTGCAACGAGGGGGGTCATTACACAAACACACTGGAGCCTTTAACTGGACAGGGGGGCGTGGCTAGATGACAACCAGGTGCCTCATGTTTCCAGAGAGAACAGGGCAACAGAACTGACTGTGATCATTTGTTTCTGCTTGAAGCCCATCCAGGCGCGTCCAATTCTAGCATTGGCCAGAACGCGCGCTCCGCTTGTTTATCGTGTTCAGGGAGGCCACGCTACACAAACAATTATCTTCCCTGTGATACCAGCCGTAATCATGGATACAAGCCGGGGAGGTTACGTTCAAAGCCCTTTAGACAGGAATCTCCTAATTACCCTTACGGTTATGTTCATTTTCCATTTAATGGTCGGGGTATTTCCTGTTGGACAAGAACGACAAGGCTAAAAATAAAAAAGGCCCGTGCTTTGGGTTGATAATGTGAACAGAGCGAGGAGGAAGGCCATGGAATGCTGGCACGGCGTCGGGCGTGCTAAAACAGCCATTGTCTGGCTTGGGGGAGAAGAACCTTTTCTGGCCTGTGTATGTCAAGTCATATTTATTTATGTAGCACTTTAGAAGCCACACGGGGATTCAGGGGCCACCAGTCTGTTGGGATTTAATGGCACAGTACCCTCTAACCCCACGCCCTGAAGTAGGGAAAGGGACCACTTCCAGAAACCCCGGGGGAGGGGCAAAAAAAAGGGAAGATGGAACGCATCAACATGTGTGTATAAATGTGTTGGTTTTTTTTAGTTTACTTCCAATGACAATCGCTTTGATAAAAGGTTTGTAAAGATTCCAGGGCGGAGGGGGAAAGATCCCCCTTTTTGGAAGTGTGGATATTAGCTAATGACTGAAAAATGTTCAATCGTGTGCGTGGCTTCATAATGTGGTTCCAAAGAGGACTCAAAGGAGGACAATTCTGTGGAGACCGCCCCCGACCAGATTAACCCATAGCAGCGAGGCCACCATTTCAAAACAACACAAAAACGCCACAACAATTCCTACATGTCGAGAACAAATCCTTTCCCGTATCCTTCCGCTGTAAAAATCATTAAATATGTGAAATACCCATTGTTTGTGCTTCTTTAAAAGAAACGGAAGTACTAAAACAAAATGCGGCCGTAAATAGGAAGTGGCAGCACACAAAGCAGGTAGCGAGGCTGGAATGTGTAAACCATAAACACTGAAACCATTAGTGGTCAACGAAGAGTTATACATTAGATCAGGTGGCTCTGTAAGCCTCTGGAAAACATACTCCACATGGTGGGACCCCTCATCTGACAGAGACAGAAGATAATATTCAGGGGAAAGAAATATACAAACTAATAAAAATCATTACAAAAGCTCAGTTCAATGCGAAAAATTCTTGCAACAGTGTCTGGTGCCTTCACAGATTCCCAAAAAAATAGAAAATAATCACATGCGCCTGTGAAATTTGACAAACGTACTTGACAAACTGAGGTTTAAGAAAAACCCTTAACATTCCCCATGGCTCTCACTAGCGCAGAAACACCACAGAGGTAGGAAGATAAGTCAAACCGTTAGAAGGCAAGTATTCTGGCCTGCACACTTCTGAGAGTGACTCAAACTGAGATGGAACATGTACCTAAATGTCATCCCACAGACACCACAAGCGGTTTCCCTGTCATATGTAGAGAGAAAGTGACTTCTTCTTTAAACATCTAGTGAGGAAGAGCAAAAAAACATTTTCCAACCACTACTTGGCGATTAGTTTAAGTGCGAAAGCATAACTCTGGGGTGAATCATCAGGCACAACTATGTTGTTCTAGAATAAACATCAACCATGTCTTTAAAAAGTGTTTAGGCCTACATCCCAGTGTCATTAAACTTTCCAACTGTTGAATGTGACACTGACCATCTACTGGCTTACATATTGGACTGTTGGGCAACAGTGTGTTTGTGCACTGTGTAAATGTATGAAGTCGCCACACTTACGCTCTGCCTCTCACACACTTGGTGGAGGTAGGCCCTTCCTCCCACAATAACGATCTGCGCGTTGCGGGGGTTGCTCAGGTAAGCCGCCAGCTGCCGTTGTCTGGATCGGTACCAGCAGACATAGAAGAAGATCTTGATGATGATGAATATGATGACAACTCTAAACAGAGAAAGGGAGTGGAAACAGAAGCTTGTTTGCAAACACAACATGGGCCCACTGATGACCACTATGTTATTTCGTTTTTTTAAAGTTTTTTTTGGTGGTTGTTGCCATACTTACATGTACCAGTACAACTCCATCGTTGTGAGATGACAGTCACTCAATACCAGGTCTCATCGCGAAGAGGTGATTTAAATAGCCCTATACTGGAAAAACAGGCCATTACAGAATTAAGAATGGCTTCTGGTTTACCAGCACCACCGCTTCGTTTGAATTAAGGAGCCAAGTGGCCACAGTACCACAACAGCGCTGAAAGCACGAAGATGCTATCGAATCGTATCGTGTGTTAGCTATGGCATTTAGAGCCTGAATCACATTTCTATTGAATACGTCGGATACCTTACAGCAGTTAACATGCCAAGTGGGCCTCCTTTGTTACCTCGGACGGTGTGTCATTATCCTCCGGCTTCGAGGCAGTGGGGCTCCAGGAGAACTAGAGCAGAGCTAAACCAGTTAGCTTAGCTTCTAGTCTTGTATCCTTTTGGTAGACAAAAAGGGAAGGGGGGGGGCTTCAAAAACCCATTAAATGTACGGAAAAACGCTATTGGGTGTTAGATCGTGTGCTATTCCAGCAACGGGCGACGAACTGGTTATTCTTCGCGAGTATTTAACAAACCAAACACTGGAGCCCAAGTCAGTGCTTACTATCCACTCCCTCTCGTGTTCAGCTCTGCCTCGTTAGAAAGTGGGCGGCGCCAAAGGTGGGCGGCACCAACTGTGTACACACATGAACGTTGGCGTATCTAGACCGCTGTGGGCTAGCTAGTTAGCCTCCGTGTTCTAGCCTGGCAAATTAATCAAAAATACGCAACACGCAACATAACAAATCAATCACACCGTGGACATTGATATGGTTGACAAAATGTGTTGTTTTAATATGTGCTTCTCATCTAAAGTCTTAACAGTGTTGAAGTATTTGCTGCCATCTCGTGGTAAAATTGTCACGTTGCATTTCAGTCCGTTACCTTGGGCACGTGTTCAATGGCGTGATGAGCACTTTCTTCAACTTCCAACGTGGGAAAAAAACAACAAAGAAAAACAATGGTGTTTGACACCCACCATCTTGGTGAGACAGGCACGCTAGCCTGTGGTTATTCACAGCACAGCCACAGTCCAGGGTGACCAGATGTCCCCGTTTCTGGTGGCCTGTCCCTGCAGAAATAGGATTCTAAAAATATATTAGTTGATTTTTAAATGGCAAAGGTTGTAGCTTGCTCATATTGATTTCGAGACATTTGGTAATTTGTCTCGTCTCTCGTGTATATCGGATGGGCTGTGACGCGAACTGTATGGACTTTTTTCTTTTATGGATTATTCGAGTAGCCTTTGGATAGTTTTTGGCTGGTTAACCAAAGCTTAAAACACATCATAGTAAACCATTGGGCATGCACTGCCCGATATTCTACGACAGTAGGCCTACTACATTTACCACGATAATAGGCAAAACGTAGATATGTCCCTTTTTCATTTCAGAAATAGTAACATCAGACATTTGTTCATATGTGGACCGCCAAACTACAAATGTCCCTGTTTTTCATTTCAGAAATCTGGTCACCTTAACATCAGGAAGTACACAGATAGCCTAATATGGAGCTTCAGCTTTGGCCTCACTCTCATGGTAGTTATTTTCAAACCAGCTTGTAGGGCGTGTAACATGGACATGTTAACTATGTCTGCTCCCAGATGCAACACCGCCTGTAGCCTCCTCCCTGCACAGACAGAATGTTTGGTGTCAACCAATGTTGGTCTACCAGGCTGTAGGTAAAAGTCATCCGCATGGCATCTCAGTTTGGTGCTTTGGCAACCTCTCAGTGTAGTTGCAATCTGAGGTGACATGCCTCACACGGAGACAGCCATTCAGAAATGATGCCAGTGAAATATAACGTAATAGCATAGACGTAAATTAAATTAATAGCATAAAATATGCTATTCATTTAAAATTCTAAAGTAAAATCCCTCCATATTTCCCGTGGCGGTATAATACACCATCCAAAACTATATTACACTGGTTTCTTGCATTTGGAGTTGATTACCTCTTGAAAATCAGCATCCAAGTCTCTAGGTGACTTTAATGGTGAGATAACATGTGCACACATCTTTCAGGAACCGAATCAGGCCATACTTTAATGAATGGGATAAGAGGATAATGTCTGCCCATGTTTCAGGTTCTGAGACATTAAATACAGTGTTAAACTGCCTAAGTCAAGATGTTGTTTGCGGACACCTTGACGTTATCACAGAACAATGTCCGTCAGAGATGGCGCAACCGAATGCAACCTGTTGAGGAATATACAGTAGATGTGCTGTCCGATACAGAGACCACAACGTGAAAAGCATAAACAGTCATGTTTATTTCATGTCATGTTATTTTATCTGACAAAGGCACACAGACATAATAACGCATCACTGACTCAATGTGTCAACTCTGAAACCCACAAACAAACACACTCTGCTAACCTAGAATAGATTTGGTTCATTTTCAAGCCCAAATTTGCAATATCAGGAACACAGTTGGAATTTGATTAGATATCCCTTAAACTATATCCTCGTAACAGACTTTCCATTTGTGCACTACAAAAATAAGGTCACTTCCGTTTAATGTTACAGCCAAACAAATAGATATTGCTATATATATATACATTTATTTTTTTAAAGGCATAGTCACTACTGTCCAGGCTTCTTTCTGACACCTGTTCACCACTAGAGGCACTTGTGAGGCATTCCGCTAAGCTAATCAACAAAATTCAAAATGCTAAACGGTAAAGCATCAGAACATATGTTCAGTGCCACTGCATAGCCAAGAGAATATGAAAACATTATTGTGTTTTTATCTGCGATGGCATGCATTGACTTCTGCATTGACTTCTCTCCATCACAACAAGTCGGTGGCTTAGTGGCAGTTTTGACATCTGGGGTGGCATTTCTGCTTGTTGACGTTGCAGCCGCACCCCCCGCTGGAGTCCCCGGGGCCCTTGTGAAGAACAAGCGGGAACTTCTTTTAAGGTTTTTTTTTTGTCTTCATGTAAATACTAAATTTGCAGTTGGATAAGATGGGATCATGTATTCCAATAGTTATGGACAGATAAGTTCCTCCTACAATGTGGGTTTGTATTGGTTTCCGGAAGTTTCTTGTAATTAAGTCTAAAGTCTAAAAATGTATGCACAGCACGCAAACTACCACACCGACTGCTCCAGAAATGGATGATAAATGCATGGCTGACTTTCCTAAAAGGTGTGAGTGCTTTCTTACCCCGGGCCCCCAGCGAGGCCCCCTGGTCACCCAGCAGATCTCAGTGTGACAGACAGTGCAGCGCAGCCAGTCACAGCCCTCCTTCTTCTGGACAATGATACCACACTGAGGACAGTGCATGGCCTCCCCCGACTGCACCAGGGTCTATCCGTGTGAGTGTTTCAAGTGCACAAACCCACACGTGTGTCATTACCTCCACACCACACACCACTCCATACCGGTATTGCATGATTCACTTCTTAAAGTAAAATACAGAGCTTCAACATTGATGTTACTAAATCCCCGAAATGCTTCTTTTTTTTTAGCGGTTGGTGTCGGGACTCATTTGAGACATTTGTGGGTAGTCTATGGGTCTTCACCACCTTGCGTCTTCATGCGATAACTTGATTTCCCCCCAAAAATGTCAGTACTTTTTGAGTTAAACCAAAACCAGGTTGCTGAGCCAAAGGTTGGAAATGGGCTTGTCAAATTTACACAGCCGTCTCCCGAGTACTGTAACCAGACATTAATCCTGATAAATGTACTCAAGTGTATAACCATATAAAGACATTTTTGTTCTTAAAAGTACGAAAACAATTAATATGTTATATCAATGAATATGTTACTTTAAATCATTACTTCTCTTACTGTATGTATCACATGAAAGCAAGAGATATGTCACTCTGACCGTGTAACGGATTAAATGGACCCATTTCTTCTCCCCAAAAGGAGGAGATGAACAGGAGAGCAGATGAATCATTCATATTTTGTTATGCTGCTGGTTATTTATAATACCTTATATATTTATATATTAAGCTTTTTTTTTGCCTTGTAGGCCTACTTTTTTATTCAACATATTTTATTTGTAAGAACATTTGTATTGCAATACTTTAATGAGGCCTCCTAGCGGCGCACACCGGTAATACCGCTATCAACGGTAATACCGCTATCAACGGTATGCTAAAGAGGGTAGCCCAACACTGGTGTAAAAAAAAGCGTGACAGAAACAAGGTCTCACCTTGAGCAGATCTCTGGTGCGTCTGGCGGCGGAGTCGTTGATGGCGCGTGCCGTGAGGTCGTCCTGGTACTGCTTACAGTTCATGCCCTCGTGGATCGCCTGGCATA
>OMNO01055886.1:0-13685 GCA_900303215.1 Trachyrincus scabrus
ACTGTGCCAGGCATCTAACCTCCTCCCTGTAGGCTGTCTCGTCGTCACCGGCGATCAGACCTAACACTGTCGTGTCGTCAGCGAACTTGATGATGACGTTGGAGCTGTGCATAGCCATGCAGTCGTGGGTGTACAGGGAGTAGAGGAGAGGGCTCAGCACACATCCCTGTGGGTCTCCTGTGTTGAGGGTCAGTGGCTCTGAGGTGTAGGCGCCCATCCTCACCACCTGGCGGCGGCCCGACAGGAAGTCCAGAATCCAGCTGCACAAGGTTGAGTGCAGG
This sequence comes from Trachyrincus scabrus, assembly GCA_900303215.1. Classification (NCBI taxonomy): domain Eukaryota; kingdom Metazoa; phylum Chordata; class Actinopteri; order Gadiformes; family Macrouridae; genus Trachyrincus; species Trachyrincus scabrus. Next base: position 282 of record OMNO01055886.1, read on the forward strand.
CCTAGACCCCTGAGCTTGGTGTCGAGCTTGGCGGGAACTATGGTATTGAATGCTGAGCTGTAGTCCACGAACAGCATTCGCACATAGCAGTCCCTCCCCTCCAGGTGAGAAAGGGCAGTGTGAAGTGCCATGGCAATTGCGTCGTCGGTAGATCTGTTTCGACGATACGCAAATTGCCATGGGTCCAGCGTGGCAGGCAACATGGAACAGATGAAGTCCTTGACCAACCTCTCAAAGCATTTACTGACAATTGAGGTGAGGGCTACAGGTCTCCAGTCGTTCAGGCAGGTTACCTTGGGGTGTTTGGGGACAGGCACAATGGTGGACTTCTTGAAGTCCGCGGGAACGACAGCCTGGGACAGGGAGAGGTTGATAATGTGTTGATAATGTACATTTGTAAGAGACTTGATAACGAAAGAATGTTGTATGGCATAAAATTCATGTCATGTATGTATCAATTTACTAATATTTTACAAAGTTAGTAAATAGGCTAGCCTAATATTCAGCTTTTTAATGAAAGAAAAGATAACATTGGTATATCGGATCGTTATCAGCAGATACTTAAGATTGCAGTATCCCATTGGAATGGAAAAAAAGTGGTTTCGTACCATTCCTACTTTTAACCACATTTAACCTCCTGGTTTCTTCAGCTGTCACTCAGGATAAAAAAAATGCCTTTAAACTTGACAGAAATAATGAATATATATATATCGCGATAATTATCGATATCGACTGATATGAAAAATATTATCGTGATAACATTTTTGGCCATATCGCTCAGCCCTAAGCAAGCGGCTATCATCAGGTAGCCTTGCATGAGAAAGATAGACCCAAAACGGATTTTACTACACAATTCGGTTTGTTCGAATACTTACGAATGCCTTTTGGGGTTTGCAATGGTCCTGCAACATTTCAGCGACTTATGCAGGCTACTATGAGTGACCTCATTTTCCAGATCATGCTTGTCTATCTTGATGACATCTTGTTCCAATCTGAAACTTTTGAGGAACATCTAGAAAGACCGGAGACAGTGTTGAGGTGTCTAGGTGAGACAGGGCTTAGAGTTAAGTTGCAGAAATGTGACTTTCTATAGGAGACTGTAAGATTTTTGGGTCATCAGGTGTCCACCGACACAATCTGGGACAGATCACCATAAAGTTGCTGCTGTTGGTGAGTGGAAGGTTCCAAAGGAGTCAGGAGCTTGTCAAGAAGCTTAGATCATTTTTTGGGTTCTGCAGCTACTATAGGAAATGCTTTCAGGGTTTCTCACAGATAGCTGGGCCTTTGCATGAGAGAGATGGGTTTCACAGTTGTCTATATACCACCCTGGACGTAGTAATGTAGCGGCTGATGCCCTTTCTATGCAGGAGTTTGCAGGGGAGCCTGAAGTAGATTCAGACTCAGACTTTGATGATTGTATTGCAATTTGCAATTTCATGAGAAGAGGAACAGCCTTGGAACCTGAACTTGTGTCTGCTGCTGTTGAGTGTGTAAGGTTAAGCCATACGTGCTGTAACGTCAGGCTGTACTGTAAATGAGTCACAGGGGAACACACCAACATTCCCAGGGTACACCGGAGAGCAGTTGATAGACTTTCAGGAAAATGCTCCAACTCTTAAAGAGTTTAGGAGGTTTTGCGACAGGAAAAAGAAACCAGTACCCTGTGAGAGATTATCACTGTCTAGACCTGTCAAACGCCTTTGGAAAGAGTGGAAATACATACAGCGAAGGGAGGGGTTGATGTATCGAGTCATAGAAGATCCACATCTATATCTATATACCACATCTGTACTGGAACCAGCCACACATGTTTTAGTTGTCACTGATGTATTCACTAAATTCCCACAGGCCTACCCGACCAAAGATCAAAAAGCAGACACATCAGCAAAAATCCTCGTAAAGGAGTGATTCATGAAGTTTGGTGTTCCAGAAAGATTGCACTCGGGTCAGGGTAGGAACTTCAAGAGCGAAGATATTGCAGAGTTGTGTAAGCTTTACAGTGTCCACATCATATAGGCAACGGGCAATGCGAGCGTTATAATAGGATACTTCATGACTTACTACGTACTCTCCCACAGGAAAAGAAAAGAGGGTATACCCATTATCTTTTTTTTGGTGTATAGCGACATTTGCCAGTGGATGCGTTGCTAGGTCAGGAAAATGTGTCAGACAATAAACCTGACTGGTTGTCTGTGTACCAGGATAGACTCAAACATGCACACAAGCAAGCCAGGGAGTATTCAAAAGAGAAGGCAGCCCGAGAACCTGTGCTGGATGATAAGGTGTATTGTCCCTTTATAAACATAAGCCAGCTTGTTTACCTGCATCATAGGCCATTGGGTAGGAATACAATTCATTCATGCATGCATTCAGATGCATGGAGCCCTATGGTATATCGAGTGGTTGACATCCAAGGTACAACAGGTGACGATTATGATGATGATGATGATGCACTTGGGAGAATTGAGGCAGAGGTCAGTGATTATTCACAGTTAGAACAAGAAGGGTTGCATGTAGATATCCCGGCACAAGAACATGATTCTCAGGCACATCATCCGGGTTATATGCATGCCGCAGAGAGCGAGCTTCATGATTCGGAAGGCAATGATGCTGATGTGAGGGGAACTAGTAGTGTACCTTTTGTTTGATAAGGTTTTGCAAGAAGCAATGGGGTCCGGGCAGGTTTGGTCATCGAGGATTCTGACATCCTGCAGGGGAGAAAGGGGATTTAGCCAGGTGGCAATTAATAACTTTTATTTGCTCTGTTCAGTTGGAAAGGCGTATGTTATTTTACTATTATTAATCTATATTGTGAAGGTTGTAGTTGCAATCTGTCACCACACAAGGGATCATGTGCAAGTTGATAGATTGTCTCATCAGGTGGATTGTGGGCCTTTTCCTGGTTATAAAGACGATCGCAAACAAAAGGATGCAGAGTGCATCAAGTGACATTTAGGGTAAATACATACTTTTTAACAAATGTATGTGTATAATGTATACGATTTTGTACCAGATGTCATGTTTTAGTTTGTAAATGTAAGTCAAGGTGTTCAATGTATAGACAGCATAGTGCTATAAGGTTCATGCATGCTAATATGTTATGTTATATCTGTATAAGCTTATAAAACTTATAAAATCAGTTTCGATTTTATTTTACTTTGATTAGAGAACCAGAGTGAGTTTTGCTGGATACTGTGTATCCTGTAAGGAAATTGTGAGTTTACTAATGCTAAATGTAATTATTGCTCACATATATGTTGTATTGCAATTGGATTTATTTTGTTTACCTTTGTGTTATGTTTCTGTTGTCCAGCAAACATGCCACTGCCGTATTTTTGGTAGATGTGATTTACTTTGTCACTTTATTAAATGGGAAAACGAACATTCAACCATTGTGTCCTGGTGGTGCTAATTCCCAGGTTACATATAGATAATATGTGAATCTCTTAGGGTTGTCTGGGAGTTTCATCTTTACACGTCCATCATGTACTTGTTTGCCATTCTCAGACAGAATAAGCTTGGGATGAGCTTGGGTGTGTGGTTGGTGGCTGGTTTAAGCAGCCTCACCTGGCCCGAATCAGGCTGATTAGACTCTGGGGCTGGATGAGGCTGCACACCTGTGGGTGCATTGGCCAATCAAGGCACACACACTCAGGAGGAGCCCTGACCAGTCAGCATTCACCACATGCTTTGCCTGCAAATACATTAGGGTTGACAATGTGTCTGTGGTGATGGCTGGTTTATCCTGAACTTCAACAATGCTGACTGTGTCTTTGATTTCCTAAATCTTTCCTTGTCTCTTGGATCATCTGCTTAACTTCAGACTCTATCTTCCTCAGCTGGGCCAGCTGCACTTCATATTCCTCCTTTAGAGGCACAACAGGATGGAACTTGACCCTCTGATGTGGCTCCAGGTGGGTGTGGCAGTAAGGGATGAGACATACTAGGCAGGATTTTGCAGCCTTCAGCTGGGTCCGACTACAGACGCCACAGGGAGCTTCTTTTACTTGTACAGACGTTCTAATCTGAGCAGCCATCTCTGATAAGAGGGAATTGACCCATAAATCAGGTCTTAGAAGAGAAGTAGAAAAGCTTGTTGCAAACAGGACATTTGTACCGGACTTGTTTATCCCAGAACTTTGCAATACAGGTTCTGAAGATGTTCTGTCCACATGGTGTGGAAACTGGGCGGTTGAACATGTTATACAAGTTGCATCTCTCCAAATAAAACAGCTGTGTCATGTGACTCAGGGAAGGGCAGACTAACCAGACCAACAAGCATGTCATCTCTCTCTTCAGAACATGTACCAACATGACTTATATAAACAACGTTAGCCACAATATACAGGCTACATCCTGAAACTGTTGTTGGGCAAGTTTCACTGTAAAGCCCAAAGCACACAGAGCACGTAGCACAACCCAAAAAATGAATAGAATCATATTGTTTTGATGGAGCAAAGCACACAGAGCTCGAATGTAGCAGGGCTGTGTTTTTTCACTTGCTTCGTATAGGACTCAAGTCTATTTTTGTATAATTAAACATTATTTTGTCTTTCCCAACACGGCATGTGCTTTGGGTTTAACGCTGACAGTATATCATTTAAAGGTGCTATATGTAACAGTGACACAGATCATTTAAAATGAGTATTGCAGTCCAAAGTCACAATATCGGAGAGAGTTGTCTCCGCCCGCCCACTCCTCCCCAGACTTGAAGCTCACGCGTGTTGCCAGGTTGAGGACACTGAACTAGGGATGCTGATTTTTACCTTTTTTTCTGACCGATTACTGTCGCTCGTTAACTGGTCATTAAATGTTAACTAACCGTTAACAGATAAGAATAAATGTGCTATAAAAATGGACGAAAGCCTGTGACCCATACAAAATGTATGTTTTTTTTTTCATTGGAAAGGAGGGCTGGCCCGAATGCATACTTTCACATTTCAAGCTTCCAATAATCGTTTTGTTTCCAAAAGTATATTCGAATAGTTAAACACCTAAACCTGTTAAAAATCCAGCGTACATGTGCCGACTGGCTATGTGAAGCCTGTGTGAGCATGCGCCCCCAGCATTAAAACGGGTTATTACTAAGGCTTTTATTACAACTAACTGATGATATCAGCTATGAAAGCACTTAGTTACGATTGGCATACAGCAGGCTAACAGGCTATAGGTTAGTTTAAGTTCTCCCAGTGACAACAAATCTTGTGCTAGCGAGTGTGGGGTTTACCACTCGGGAAAAAAGACAAAGCTGCTACTTGCTAAAAGTGTGGATGTATATGGCTAAAAGACATAATAACAACAGAACGCCTTAAAAGTACGTCGTCACTGACAACCTCGCTGATTAAAGGTAACGGTACTCTTAAAGACAAAGTAACGTGAACAAATTATGATGGTGTACTACACTACAACTGAAAGTTTTAGAGTAAGATTTGAATACAAAACTAATGAAGGATACTACGTTTATTTGAATATTTGTGGCCAGCAATTTATCTTTACATGTGCAACAGCAGCAAAAACGATAAGAGAACGAGAGGATTTATTATATAATTAGTTTTAATCTGTAAAAATGATATTGGCGGTTAACGATTAAACGGTTAATTGTTAACATCCCTATACTGAACGAATCTCAGTTGATCCAGTTGATCAGTTGTTTGCGTACTTCCATGGCTGCAGCATGCTGTGTTTGTGTGTCAATTTGTTTCATATCTGGCAACCTGGGGTACTCTGAGAATAGTGAATCACACAGACCAAAACAAAAACAGACATTCCAGATGGCATGGAAATTTCAATTTCATTTACTGTGGAGTGTGTGTGGTTGGTGGCTGGTTTAAGCAGCCTCACCTGGCGAGAGTCAGACTGATTGACTCTGGCGCTGGGTGAGGCTGCACACCTGTGGGGCATTGGCCAATCAAGGCCCACAGGTTAAACCACCCACCAGCACACACACTTGAGGAGCGCTAGCATGTCAGCACGTACAACCTGCTCTGCCTGTTCAAACTACCTCGAACTCTACAATAAACCGGTTTAACCAACATCTGCCTGTGTCCTGCCATTGGAGAAGCCCTGAAAGCCATTGTAGATGGCATGTAGCATGGGGAAACTGCCACAAGAACATACTAGCTGTAGCATTGTTGTCGGAGAAACTCGTATTTCGACATGTTTCCTTAATCTCTGATGACCGATCATGGTAATTTTATGATTTAGTACAGTAAATCTTTTACATATAGCACCTTTAACTTGTTGTGAAAAATCTTATGTCTAAGCAACTTCATAAATTAACTGAATTTAACATGAACCTAAATCACACAGCCGTTGCTACGAGTCATCCAATGCAAGTGGTGTCGGAGTGTGGTTGAGATTTATTTTTACAAACATGAAACTGGCATGTACAAGTGATCAATTGCATACATTCTGTGGTTTGCAATCAAAGTTTCCTTGATGATGCTGCCCAGGGTAGATCCACAAAAACAAACTACTGAACATGTGTAGCAGTTTGTTGTACAAAGTATAAGAAAGTATAAGAAACTGGAGGTTAACCATAAAAATGACAATCATTATATCCAAGTTGCACAGCACATGGTTACACCAGCTCTGTAACAAAGGCCTTCCATTTCTATGGAGAGAGATTTGTCTCATAATTATTAATACTAATAGGAGTCAACTTGTGTCTTGTAAAAGTTAACTTGTGTCTTGTAAATTTACATTTGAATTAATGTGCAATGATTTGTACAAATGCATACATATTTATGAATCCAAGTTTTACATTTTGCGCAAATACCTAAAAAGCTATGTCCATACACATTAGTTGCAATAAGATCTAAAATTGGCTTGTGAACTGTTGAATCTGCATTTGTGGATCAAGTGACATGCATGCATTCATTGACGTTGTTTCTCTTTTTCTCTTTTGAATTTTGAGACAAATTTCACAGTGTTTCGATTCTCGTAACTACCGATCGAGTGGAGTGGAGTGCGGAACTCGGCTCAAGTACCTCAGTCTTGGCCATAATAACAGTAAAGCATACCCTCTAATGTAATATTGCTATTAGTAGTACTAGTACTATGTACCGGGCAGTTTAGCTAGCGTTATTTGCTGGAGTAGTAAACTAATAGTTTCATTATATAGGAGTCGGTGGATAGGGTAGCGACCTCAATAGTCTCATTGTCAGGGCTAACCCACGGCCTAACAATAGCTATTGTGTATTAACAAAATAAATATATATAATTCAAATTAATTCATATTTTCTAGTGCAAAACGTCCGCTTCCCTGGAAATAGCTAGCTAGGGGTCCGACTAACGTTAATACCTGGAAAACAATCAGTCACATTCACAGACTCCTATATAATGAAACTATTAGTTTACTTCTCAAATTATAATAATAATAATAGCAAATAATGCAAGCTAAACTGTCCGGTACATTAAGCAATATTACACGAAAGGGTATCCCTTACCGTTATTATGGTGAAGACAGAGGTACTTGAGCCGAGTTCCGTAAGCACCGAGTGGAGTTGCTCCACTCCACCACCGAAGAAGAAACCTCAGTAGACACGCGTCAATTGGTAGTTACTAGTGTGTGAATTGCACATCCAAAACACCATGAAAAAGAGATTGTCTTAAAACTACGTCAATGAATGCATGTGTGGCACAGCTTGAAAATTAGATTCCAAATTGTGATTGCCATTTTTTATTCAATAGGCCTCCTTTTTGGTTATTATTGCAATGCAAATATGGACATTTGTATACTTCTCAGATGGTGTCATACTTTGGGCTCCTAATTACACCTAACCATGGTTTACAGCGTCCAGGATACTGCAATTGTAGCGTAAAATGTGATGCCAGCCGCTCTAGCAGCCCAATATCCTGCATAACTAAGCACTGACCAATGAGACGCCATGATGTTATACACACAGCTTTCTGTGATTATTTGAAGAGGGCGTAGCTAGGTGTCAATCAGACACTCCCACACAGTCTTAATCACAGTGCTTGATCAATGTGTGTGTATGACAGAGAGAGAGATGCTCATGATAGTTAAGTGTGTCTGTGTGCGTGCATGTGTGTGTGTATGTGTGTGTGTGTGTCACTGTAAATGTGTGTGAAGAGGGGGCATGTGTGTGAGAGAGAGAGAGAGAAAGAGAGAGAGAGAGAGAGAGAGAGAGAGAAGTGTGTGAGTGTGCAAGACTGCGTGCATGTGTGAGCATGCATGATGTGTGTGTGTGTGTGTGTGTGTGCAATAATGAGTGTTTGTGTGTCTGTGCATGCATGTCTGTGTGTGCGCGCGTACATGCATGTGTGTGTTAAACAAAACCATCCACTCCATCTCAATGAGGGCATAGCTGGATACCCAGTGTCTGGGCCAGATACTGGCCATCTGGACGCGCTGGCGAGCAGTGCGCTGAAGCAGGATGGGCTGGTTGGCTCGGCAGGACCTCTCACACAGGTTCGAGTAAGGTGCATTAGGAGGCACTGAGATGATCATTAAAACATTGACTGTGTGTCAGGACATCATGCATAGGGGTGTTTTGCATGCTCGCTTTAGTACTGGGAAATCATGAACTTGGACTGTTAACATGAAATATTGACAATGTGTCTGTTTTTAATTAAGTGATATATTGAAATAAGTGGTTCCCTGCTGGGTAGCTGAGGAAAAGCTTCCTGTGGATGTATTTTAGGACAAACCAAGTCATGATTTCTCCTCAGTCTAGGGCAGGGGTCGGGAACCTTTTCAGTTGGCAGAGCCATAAAAATTTTTATTATTGAAATTGTTCTAAGAGTTTATATAATTATCATTTTACCTTTTTTGTGGAGATATAAATTATTTGCAAAATAGTCACGACCATTTAGGCTGGAAATGGTGCGTGTACTTGTCATATTCCCTTTTCTGACATTTCATTATCTACTATCTTCACCAAATGGAATAAAAAGACCAAGGTCTCATTAAAAATGAACCAAAGGATGTAAATAACATTCATAACAATACCGGGTGTGTGGCTTTAAGTAGCGAAAAGATGAGAACAATAAGAGAAAGACAAGAAAAATAAGAGATCAGGTGAGTCAGAACATGAAGGCGTTCTTCTTAAGTATAGCTCATCGTTGTATTGACCCTGGCTCCCAGTGTATTATGACCGTATCATACAAAGCATGACGCAGAAGACACCAGCCTCTCTGACACGACACAGGGGGAACCAGGGAGAAAGGGTGTTGAAGTGGACTGGGTGAACAAACACAGCAGTTGCGAGTGTGTCGTTCATGAGCTGAAACCGAGTGTTAGAAGCTAGGTATAAAGCTGTTGCAGTTGTGATTGGTTGGCATAATGCGGTTTTCCGGCTGCCACTTCCATGGCAGTTGTAAATGGATGCACTATTATTTGTTGTGTACTTTTCTTTAATATGTTTGATTTTATATGTTAGATTTTTTTCAATAGGTTTCCTGAGTAGAGCTGCTTTAATGTAGTTTAATGTGTACCAGAAGTGGTTTACTTGTGACATTTGAAGAATAAATTATGCTAAATTAAATTATTAGCAACACAACAATCTACAGCTTTTTCAACATATATTTGTAGGACAAGGACACTAGCAGTGAGAGCAATGGAATTAACTGTGTAAATCAAATGATTAGGCTATTATTATTTAAATTCAAGCCATATATTCAACTATCCAATATGGATTCCAAATGCTAACCTTTAGTTATGTCTTCATTCAGTATTACAATAACATAGAGAGCATCAGGAGTCTATGTCGTCTATTCTAGAGGGATCGTACTTAACAGAACTTGTGATCTTTCACTGGAATTCACCATTCACCTGTCAATACATTTAGTTTATACTTGGTTGTTTAGTTTAGTTTAGTTGTTTGTTATTTAGTATAAGTATATTTAGTGTACATTTATTCCCCTCTGTTCAACTGTTGCACCTTAATTTCCCTCGGGATAAATAAAGTCTCTTGAATCTTGAATCTTGAATTGAATGGTACAAGAGAGACTGTTGTGTTAGCATAGTTGATTGTATGCTAATTTGAATCCTTTTTGGCTCCTTATAGCCTCATCTAATTTCCTTTCAAGTCGATCTGCAGGGTTGATGGAAAATTAGCAAAACAAACAGGATTACCTATAGCTAGCTAGCATGCTATATGCTATCTCACCTCTTTCTGGCACAGCTTCGACAGCTAATCTGATGCTAGCCTCCCAGTGCACTCTCTCTCTCTCCCTCTCTCTTGCGCTTCTCTTTCTCTCTCCAGCTCTATCTTTCTCTGTCTCATTATGGAAATGAAGGCCTCAACAGATGACCTTTTTTGACTGAGACCGAAACAAAAACAAACATGAATATGGAAATATTCATGTGTGCACTCTCATGCAGAGACTCTGGGCAGCGAGCAGGAAGACAAGATAATGGTGCTGCTTTTTCCCGCCTACCAAGGAGGCCGACCTCTGTGATCTGTGATCGGTGTGTGTGTGTGTGTGTGTGTGTGTGTGTGTGTGTGTGCGCGCGGCAAGACATGGAGAAGAAAAAAAAGACGAGATGATGGGTAGAGTGTAGATAGAAGAGTGTGTCTAATGGAGCAAATAAATGAGTGTAAAATAGGACATGATGGCAAGGAAAGATAGAGAGATAAACAGAGAGAGAGATGCAGGGATAGAAAGAGAGAGAGATGTTCTCCATTGAGGGCTGCCCCTCCACGTCCTCGACCATTAACTACTACAGCTGAGATTATATTCCTCCCTCCCTCAATCCCCCTCTCTCTCTCAATCACATGCATGCACACACAGATAAACACGCAAACAATGCACACACACACACACACACATAAAAATCCACACACATAGACACACATGCATGCACACACAGATAAACACGCAAACAATGCACACACACACTCACACACACACACATAAAAATCCACACACATAGACACACATGCATGCACACACACACACACACACACACACACACGCATGCTAAAATAGAGGCATGAAGGGAGGAAAGCTATTAGGCCTGGGTAAATGTCAGGCCATCATTATGGCTGTAGTCTTATTGTGCTATTGGCATGGCTCACCTATGGTATTTGCCTGTGTTCGCCAGTGGATGCCAGTGGGTTCACTGTTATGGTAATGTTCATGTTGATAAGGCAGCAGCTTGATAGGCAGGACCTGTAACAATAGGATGTTTGGCCCCAGAGCTCCTGGCAATGGGGGCTGCATCACAAAGAAGACATAATAAAAGCCCAGAGCATTGTAGATGGGCAGTTGTGTGTGTGTGTGTGTGTGTGCGTGTGTGTGTGTGTGTGTGTATGTGTGTGTGTGTGTGAGCAGGACCAGGGAAGGGAGAGAGACAGAAGGGAGAGAGAAACAATATGCTAAAGATGCAGAGACTGCCTATACTCCATGTAAGCGTGTGTTTTTGTTTTGGTGTGTGTGTGTTCTCTCATGGCTGTCTGTCTCCTGTGTGTTTATATGTTGTGCATGTTCGTTATAGACTATAATGCCAATGTACTAGCAATTGGATTTCTTGCTCATCAATCAGACACAAATGTTGAACTAATACAAATAATGTTGATGTTACTGGATGCTTATTTTTAATGTTAATTATAGAGACATTATTGGCCTGTAAAGCGGTGACTATTCTCGTGTATTCTCTGAATTGATACAGAGTGCCAGTCTGATCAATCTGATCCATTTGTTTAACTGAACTGAAGAAATATCTAACATGAATGTTATAGGAGTAGAAAATCAAGTTTGTATAGTATATTGATGTGACTCACTGTGATACATTATGAAAGTATTGATGCACTGCCTAGCACCTTTGCTATTGATCATTTAGAATTCCTGTATTTTAAACTATGTATTTTTACTATCCTAGTTTTGTCAAGTAACGTTTAAATTGAATCTGGATGATTTCCTCATAATAATTATCACTCACCATGGACTGTTTGACAGGAGGCGGTCACCTGTGGCATTCAACTTTATCAGTGAGCCACAGTTGGATGTCATTATTTTAGCCTTATTTATGGCTGCATGACCACAGAACACGAGCAGACATGACACTTCTGCTGGGAGGGGAAATGTAGTAAAAAGTAAGAAACACAATCGCAAAAAAATGACTTGGGTAAAAACAGATATTGCATGAGTGTTGGAATAGTTTCTCGGTACTTAGACAGTGATGGTCCATTTCCTGAGACCAAAATCACTAATATTCGTAAAAGTTTCACACAAAGAGTGAGTCACTGCAACACAGACAGAAAACATCTCTAGTCAATTTGTGTTTTGTAAATGAAGAATGTTAGATACATTCTCTTTATGGCCCTCATGACAAGGTGTTGAGCCAACCTTAAATGTATAATAATTATGATTGAAATGAAGACTGCATGTATTTCTAATGTCTTGTTTTAGACATGGGATGTAGATTTGTGGTCAGATTTTAGATTGTGTGGTCAGTAAGTCACATTTATTAACCATGATGAGCAATACAATGTCTTATTGCTGTTGCCAATCTGTTGCTGTCATCAAAGCAAAACCTTCATGGAATTGAATGGTATTTAAAAGTCTTTGGGCCATAGGGATGGAAGTGCACCAAACTCACTGAACAGGCAACCACAAAGTAAATGGATCATATTTCGACAAGGATCCCTAGAGAAGTGGTAGAACAAGGCTTCTTGCTCCATCCAGGAGACCTATCGCTGTTGATGCCATCCAAACAGCTGACGAAGACAGCTGTCAGCCTATCCAAGGCTATTATAAATAACCTATGCCGATTATAGCGGTGATCCAATGGCTACCTTTTCCCCCCATCGTTTGGTTCATAATGCAATGACCAGATCCATTAATCAAAAGTATATCAAAGAGAAACCATCTCAAAGTTTAGATGGCCAAAGTTGAAAAGAGGGCTGGGTTAAGCAGTCTATTTGGATATCTTTTGGCTCAAAGACGTTATCACGGGGAGCGCGGTAAATTAATCTGTGACTGAGGAGCCTATACTCAACCATTTTAAGGGAAGCAACCAATATATCTGCTGGTGAGTATATTGTTTTTTTTTTGTTACAGTTGGTATGTTGGCCAGACCGTTATTTTCAATGAGAATCTGTTCTCAAATGACAGATTGGTTAAATAAATGAATTCATAAATTAAATAGAATGTATATATATATATATGATATAGCAGCTTGCAAGAAGGAGAAATCCATGCAGCAAATACGTCAAAGAAAATAAAAGAAAGAGTAACTCAATGATGTCCATTTCTTTGGGCGCATTGTAACATCTCATTGTAACATCAGAGGAGAACATGGGAGAATCCTGGAGCACCACATCCCCTCAGGGAGAATGTAGTCATTTGAACGTGTAGGGCAGGGGTCGGCAACCTTTTGGGTGTTCCGTGCCACTTTACGTTTAGTATTCACGGCCGGTGCCGTACCGGCCGACG
>OMNO01055922.1:0-16270 GCA_900303215.1 Trachyrincus scabrus
CATCCTTCATGCTGGTAGGCTGGTCCGTCTGTCCGTCATACATCTGCGTGGACATGCCCACACGTGATGTCACCAGAAGGTAGAGTTTGTAATGGCTAGCCGACAATCAGTCTTTAAGACTAGTTCTAGTAGGTTGTGTGTTAAATGATAACTATTTCACCAAAATGTGAGTAAAAATTTGCCATCTTTGTTTACCATGAAACACTATCAAACTATAGGGTTTGGGTTAAAGAATTAAAGTAAACAAGTAATAGGTTAACTAAACCTCGGGTGAGCTCTTAGCTGGTTTTTATTTCAGGGTTAGGTTTAAGGAGCCAGTTTTAAATTCCTTTTACATTGACACACCATCAGTCAGACTGCTGGAATGCCCTCTGACACACACACACACACACACACACACACACACACACACTGTGACTCATAACAACAGCGACAGCGCAGAATGGAAAACTGATAAGAATACAAAGTAGGAATACGAAACGCTTAAGGCGATAAATATCAATACAAAAGGTGCTCGTTCAGCACGTGGCTGCGGGAGTCTGCCCGGGTTGTTAAGGCTAACTTAACGGTAGGGCTGGGCGATATGGCCAAAATCTATCTATCCAAATCCATCCCGATATAGGTCATTTCATATCTCGATAACGATGTATATCACGATATAGCATGTTTTCTGGTAATTCAATAAGTAAATAGTCTATATAAAATAACCACATGGTAAAGCCTATTTCTATATACTCCTGCGTGAATTAAATACTTGACAAATGAAAAGTACTGAGTATTTTTTAATTGTATTAAGAACTTTAGTGCAAAAGGAACAGTGAAACTATAGAGAAAAAATACATAAATATAGGCCTAGCCTACAATATGAAAATGTTAAATATCAAAGGTAAACATAAAACAGTTTCAAGTATAGCCGCAATTAGGGCTGGGCGATACGGACAAGATCAAATATCGATATGTCTGACCAAATACTGTTATTGTAACACTATTGTAGGGATGACTATTGGTCCTTTCACAAAATATTTACACAATGAGATTTTTGATAAATAATCATCAGTAATGTGGATATTATGACTAAGTGGGTAAAGGCAAATAATAGAACGGCTAGAACAGTCTGGTTCAGAAAATGACATCACTTTACTGTAATGCAGCCTTTAAAACCAGGAAAAGACACTTATTTAGCCATATCACGATATCGCAAAATCGAAGACGATATGTAGTCTCCTATCACAACATTGCCCTGCCCTACTTAGCGGTACGTGATTAGCGGTGTGCCACTATGTAGGGTTTTAGTTTTAGTGGGTAGAGAGAGAGAGAGAGAGAGAGAGAGAGAGAGACGGGGAGGGTTGGGGAGATGTGTAGAGAGATAGAAAGGGAGATCAACATCGCAAGCTCAGATGGCAAACAAGCAGCCCGTGAAACGGGACACTGCAGCTCACGTCTGTTCGCTGGTCTCGTGTTCGCCGTAGTTCAGAAAAAGAGGTTCACCTAAACATTGATTGATGGCCGGATGGTAAACAAATAAACAAATAACCTGGAATACCAATTTCATTGGCTGTTTCGGAGATTCTCCAGGCGCTCCGATCGTGTTTTCTGTCCATAGTAGGAGTTGTGTCCCATAGGTTTGGATGTGTAACTTAACCCATTGTTAAGTTGACTATTTTACTCCTCAAGTTGAGTTTAATATTTATTGTTGGCACAAAAAAAGTCTTGTAACTCACTGTGAATCAGCAAGCAATCATACTAAATGTGGATGTTCATAAATGGTTTTATGCGATTTGCTTACCTTACTTTCTTTTATTTTGTAGGAACTATTCAAGCCCTCTCCTCCACCCTTCACCTTCAGAGAAACGACCTCTCACAAGGCTGTCGTGTTCCTCTGGGTGCTGACCAGGTTGGGAAATGTCTCCCCTCTGAACACATTCTCTTTAAAGGGCCCCTATTTTACCACCAGGTGTGAGTGTGATTAGCCATTAATAGTTGTTTCAAAATTGTCATGATAAGTTAGTTGGTATAGTCCACTGGGTAGGCTGATCTAGGGTAGGCTGATCTAGCTGATCTAGACACTCCCACTTGTCATGTCACGATGTCAATGACAATTTTAGTCACATGACAATTTTGTAATGGCTAATCACACTCACACCTGGTGGTAAAATAGGGGCCCTTTAACATTTGACATTTTTGCTTCTGGATGACATCCATCTGTCTCTCTAGGACAGGGATTCTCAACTGGTCTGGAGGGCATTTTGAGTGAGTCTCAGCGCATATGCCGAACCTTAACCCTTAGAAAGAAGCCCATGAATTAACTAATGTTTCAATGTTAATTAATCTTTCAATAGCTTACTATTTCATTGAGTTTAGCCCCAATTGTTGCAGCTTTTTGTTCGCTCAATGTTTTTAACAGTACATGAAGGCATAGTTGATTACTGCAATATTGGTAAATACATTTTTTATGGCTAATGACACATGTGGGTCCTGAGGCTGGACCAGTTGAGAACCACTGGTCTAATGACACATGTGGGTCCTGAGGCTGGACCAGTTGAGAACCACTGGTCTAATGACACATGTGGGTCCTGGGGCTACCAGACCAGTTGAGAACCACTGGTCTAATGACACATGTGGGTCCTGAAGCTGGACCAGTAGAGACCCACTGGTCTAATGACACACGTGGGTCCTGATGCTGGACCAGTTGAGAACCACTGCTCTAGGAGTTGTGCAGTCGGGTCAGGGTGTAAATGTGTCCTCCTCACAGCTCGGTGGCGGTAGCTCTGGGGGGCCTGACCCTGTGGCACGCCATCCTCATCGGCAGGGGAGAGACCAGCGTGGAGCGCCACATCAACCGCAAGGAGAGCAAGCGGCTCAAAATGAGGGGCAAGGTGCCGTCCGCCCTCCCCGCATGTTTCACTTGACACGTAGTTTAGTGCATGCATTGAGTCACATAGACACGAGGCTACAGTGGCCGCTGTGTAACGACTACCCAGCAAAAATGCTGACGTCCGGCAAACATCCACTAAAACCCTTTCCATTCTCTGGTGTCTTGGCTCATTTATTTTCCCAGGCCTTCAGAAACCCGTACCACCACGGTTGGCTGAACAACTGGAAGATCATGTTTGGTGTGGAGAAGTCCAGGTGAGCTTCCTCTTGATAGGCTTTGGTGAAAATGATACAGACGTTGATTTTTCTTTTGTTGTGCATAAAAGCCACTTCTGAAAGTGCCAAGTGATTTATTTAAAGGGGTTCGGTATGAATGTAGTTCCCGGAAGACCTTTTATATAACAGCTTGCAGATAACTGTAGTACACTAGTATGTATGTATGTACAGTATGTATGTTTATGTATGTAATCAGAATTGTATAGGTATATAAAGTTCAAATGGTACAGCATCTCTATAACACTGCCAGGGATAGGGGTTTGATTGTTAGACACTTCCACCAAAATACATACATTATCCCTCTCTCTAGTGACTGGGTGACCCGGGTGCTCCTGCCTTCCAGCCACCCCCCCGCGGGAGACGGGATCACGTGGGACTGTACGTACACCAGGAGGGACCCCATGGCCATCTGACCCTCCAGGGACCCCGCAGTGGAATAGTTATGTCATCAAGTCCTCGCCATTTCCAGGCTCCTTCTGAACATCCATCTTCTGCCCCGCCCCCCTTTGTACTGACTGTCCAATGGGGGACAGGAGAACTTCCAGATCCATTTTTTTTTTTTTCTTTCTCCTGACACAGCGACGGACTCTCAAGTTACAGATGGAGAATGCTTCTGACTACCATCTGTGCTTTACATTGGTCCAAATCAGACCCAAACGGTTTTGTTTTGAGGAGGTTGTGTTTCTCAAAGCAAACTGTGAGCAGGCATGTTGGGGATGTTGTATATGAATATGAATTTTGACGTCTATGGTTTCGTCTCATTTTTGTTGGTTTTGGGTTTGTTGGTGGCTTTCTTTGGACATGAGTCATTGACTTTCCTTTTTTTATATTCTGTTCTCTGAGCTTAATTTACCTTCATTCACGCCTGGAATTAGCGCCTTTCAGTGCTTTCCAGTTGGCTAGGCCACCAGTTATATACTTTGTCATTAACATCATACTGTTTTCCTCTGGGTCAAGCCTGATGTATGCCTGGTAGCAGCTTGACTTGTATCTAGCTAGGCAAGCTAATGTTCATTTGATTTAATATTGTGATTCAATTCATTCACATTTTTGCTGTTTTTTGTGCAAGTTTAACTAGGCTTTGTGTGTTGCAGAGTATACGCTTTTTAATATTATCTTTCTCCAGTGGAAATGATGCAGAACTAAGAATGTTCTGGAGATGAAGAGAAGATGAAGAGCTTGAATGACCCATCATGGCTACCACACTGTAGTTTGACCATTATATTTTTCTCTTAATCATGTTTGTAGACCTTAACATACTTTGTTCTGGCAGAAAAACCAAATATCTTTTTTATTTTATTTTGCACTTAATATTTATTTACTTATAATCAACGAATGGTATAAAATGTTGTCTGGCTATCCTCACACCTTCACCCTATGGTCACATGACCATGGTGTGACATGAGGTCGTCTGCCATTAAGGTTCACCACTGCCACTGGTTTAAATCTACATGGTGCCAAAAAGACTTGCCGCAGGACTGTATAGACTGTTAAGAGAAATGCCCACTGGAAGACTGTTCACTGGAGACTTGCTGTTTTAGTATATGCTGTGATAAACAGGCTGCGTGTGATTTATTCTATTAGTTTAAAAGAAACAAACCCTAGAGCTTTACTATGCAAGTCAAGGACCATTTTCCATTGTTTTAAACATTCATTTTGAGTGACTTTGCATTTCAACATAGTTTGGAGTTCCTGTCAGATGTGAATATGAAATGAGAATTGTTTTTGCCTTGAGAAAATGACCAGCCTCGAAAGGGACTTTTATAAGTGGAGTAACTGCATATCAGCATGGTGAGTATTGCCCTTGGTTGCCATAGTGACAGCGGTTTTATTTTTAACCAATGAGAGCTGTGCTCATTGAGATTTTTATGTCTCACCCTTTTTTATATTAAAAAAAGTATTTTTTTGGAGTGCAATTGATGAAAATGTCTATTTAAGCCTTGTAAAATGAAAACACATTTTATACCAATTACAAAAAAAGGTTTAATAACGTGACATTTGAAACATTTTAAATATCATCCATCCTTGGCATTATTCAGTGAGGTACAGTTAGCTGACCTTATTGAAATGCAGTCACTATCTTTCTATCGGCATCACCCTCATCTGTTAAAATACTGGCGACTCCTACTTCTGTATGCATCTGTTCAACCTTAATACTTGCGTTACATATCCTCAGTACAGCTGGCATGAAATAAAATAACATTAAAGTTTTTTGTTATCACCATCGATAGACTGAAGTGCTCAAGTTTTGGCATTTGTGGTATTAAATGTAATTAATGATATGCCTTCAAGACAACTTAATACATTTATACTGAGACCAGAGGGGTGTCGGGGTCAGATAATATGGGTGTTGTATTTAAGAATCTTTTTTTCAAGTGCTCCTCTCAGACATTCAAGTTATTCATATTAGTAGCGACAAGTACATGCCACGCCCAGACCAATATGTGCCTTCTTTTAAAACCAAAATGTTTTAAACTGCCTTGTGTAGACCTACACAGCATGTTAAAATGTAAAGTTTCATATTTAATTCACTAATATACATTCCATTTTGTATCAATTAATTAATTAATCAGTTGGAAGAGGCATATATCTGCAGCAGCGTGTCATTCAGTTTGCCTCGTGGCTTCGTGCCAATAACAGAATGGAACATTGTGAACCCAGTAACTTGCGGCTACTCGCGATGGACTCAATCTGTCCGTCAAATACATTACATAATCTTCATTTTATTTTAAATCTTCTCTGTAAGGTTTTGAGCATCATGACAATGCGGACACTGCCACAATTTTCTCATTTGTGCGTTCATCAAAAGAGGTGAATAATAAAAGTGAAGAAAGTGTTTAAAAAAAACAGACGGAAATAGATTTAGAAATTTTGAAAAAGCCGGTGAAAGTAGAAGGCCCTGGTGAATGAAATTCAGTCTTGTTGCTGGGGCTCTTATTGTGAAGTTGACCTCGCCACTTCCTTTTAACCAAGAAGATCACTTCCCACCTGGGCTTCCCAAGAGGAACCTATGGAGCACATAGAGAGAGGTTACCTTCAGGCCACAATGTGAAGACCATAAAAACACAGAACAGGAATCACGTCTTAAAGCCTCTGACAACCAGTCCAAAAATATTTTTAAAAAATGCATATATGATGTAAAAGTTCAGTGTCTTATTGTGCATATACCAAAATTTGAGTAGGAATAAACTTTCAGAAATATTAGAAATGTTTGTTAAAAAAGAAAGTTGACTGACATCTACCTAGCCACGCCTCCTTCAAATAATCTTACTACGAACCCAAAGTATAACACGTCGGAGAATATACAAATGTCCACATTTGCATTGCAAAGTAATGAATCACAAACAACAAGCTATGAATCATTACAATTGTGTTTGTCATAGTTAGTTGCCATATCACCGTATCCTAAAGAAATCCATTACACATCTGTCGAACACGCGTTGGTAACAGTTGATAACGGAGATTGTGCCAGGTTCATTACAGCAGAAGAACTGTTGTGTTTGGTTTGCACCACAGAGGTTTGGTTGCACCTGTCTGGGTGGGACAACTGACGTGTTTCTTTTTTATGATTGGTTCGCGGGATTAATTGCGTAATATTCGTGATAAACGTCTGAGCATAACCACGCCCAATTCAAACTCGATATCAGGAATGTTTACAAAAACTTAAATGACAATATTTCGAATTTGGATTGAAACTAATCTCTAATACCTTTTAAATGCTTACTATTATGCACATAAGACCCTAAATGACATAGTTAGAAGGCTATTGTGGATGTGGGTTCCCAGTGGCTTTAAGATAACTGGGCTCTTCAAAAGGCCACCATTTTGATGAACTTGGTTGAATCTCCATGTTCAATACAGCTTATTGAAATTCACTTGACATTTACCCTGAACGTATACCAAAACTGTATTTTACGATGACGTTTGTCTCACCAATCTGCCCGAGCCAGGGCGGCCTTGGTCCTCACCAGCCTCTTCTTGTCGTCCAGAGGCTTGGCCAGCGCCCGCAGAACCCTGGCACGCAGTGGTAACACCTGGAACACACCCACAACCACATGGTTAACACAGAGCTAGAGGTACCACCTGGAACACACCCACAACCACATGGTTAACAGAGCTACCGGTACCACCTGGAACACACCTGCAACCACATGGTTAACACAGAGCTAGAGGTACCACCTGGAACACACCCACAACCAAACTGTTAACGCAGAGCTAGAGGTACCACCTGGAACACACCCGCAACCACATGGTTAACACAGAGCTTGAGGTACCACCTGGAACATACTGACAACCATCCTGTTAAACAGAGCTAGGTACCACCTGGAACACATCCACAACCATGTGGTTAAAACAGGGCTAACACAGAGCTAGGGGTACCACCTGGAACACACCCATAAGTCAGTATTAATTATTGATTTACCTCGTGCTCAGGGAAATGGGCCATGGCATGGATACACCGCAATGCTGCTACCCTTACAGTCTGAAGGGAGAGAAAGAAAGAGAGAAAGAAAGAAATACAGAAAGAAATACAGAAATAAAGGAAGAGAACAAAAACAATTACATATTGCATACAATTACATTTGCAAGAGTGGGTGACAGTAAGCATTTAGCATGTACAGCTCCTCTTGAACACATAGCCCACCACCCACTATACTGACCATGCTTATGCTGCAGATGAGGGCCAGCAGCCTGGTGACCAGGGCCTCCAGCTGCTGGATGAGGGCCGGTGGAGGCTCCATGAGAAGGGGCTCGAGGCAGGACAGAGTGGACAGCTGAACCCCCTGGTCTGGACACGACAACGCCTCCAGCAGCAGGGATAGGAGCTGGACAAGACCCATTTACAGTTTAGATTGTGAAACACTGCCCTCTGCGGGAACTAAAGCGGTGTTACAACAATATACAGTATATTCTACCAAGTTTGAAATGTAAAAAAAAAAAAGAAATCCTATTCCTACGTTTTGAGACGTCTGTACTCCAGAGCTGATAAAACCCGTTGCTACTGAAGTAGACTTCAACGCTTCTAGTCACTCCATCATCACATGTCTGTAAAATGACGTGTGCCATGGAAAATGACTATCAAGATGTCCGTGTCCGTCCTACTCACCGCTGGTAACTCACTGAGCTGAACCTCTTTCGGCAGGCTGCTGACCAGGTGAGACAGAGCCTTCAAGTAGGAGGCCTTCTTGCCTGTTGAAGGACAACATATACATTTAATACATTCAAATTTACAAAACGAAAGTAGTTCCGAAATTTGACGTATGTTAGAATTGGCAAGACCACGTCAAGTTAAGTACATTTAAAAAGGAAATAGTTAGTACACATAGTACACTACATCCTAGTACATACACCCTGCTACACCATAGTACACTACATCCTAGTACACCCTGCTAGTACACCCTGCTACACCATAGTACACTACATCCTAGTACACCCTGCTAGTACACCCTGCTACACCATAGTACACTACATCCTAGTACACCCTGCTACACCATAGTACACTACATCCTAGTACACCCTGCCACACGCTGGTACCTGGCGCGGCAGAGCTGAACTCCTGCAGCAGCTTGGCTGAGTTCTCGGTGAAGAAGCGCTGGCGGTACATGATGCGCACATCGGCGTGGCAATCGTGGTTCAGGACGTCGGCGGAGTCGCTCATCAGCAGGGCGAAGCCATCGGCCGCCAGTGACCCCAGCTCAGAGTCGCCCAGCAGGGAGAAGAGCTTCACGCACACACACACACACACACAAACACACGCACACACACGCACACACGCACACACACGCACACACGCACGCGCACACACGTAGGTTAACATCACGTGCGTGTGTGTGTGTGTGTGTGTCTCTCTAATGTGGTTTTAATCAAACTGGGTGATATGATTGTTTGGGGGGGTCCGGGTGACATAATGACACTACTACTACTACTACTACTGTGTGTCCATGTGTGTTCTTTCTTACCTTGTCGGTCAGTGGCATGGAGAGAGGGTGGTATCTAAGCAGCAAGCCCTTGGCAAGCTACAGACAAAAAGATGAGAATTTACTGGATAATCACAGACCCATGTGACTCAGTTGTTACGTGTCCCACAAACACCTACAGGGGTATTGATCCATTTCACTCCTCACAGTATATACAACATACACTTTCAATATTGTATAATAGGCTTCCTTAGGCTTCCTACTCGATTCCGGACTCAATCACATCCATTCTGAGAATACATTCTAAAAATATTTTGGTCTGATCTGATTTGTCGCATCAAAGACGACAAAATATTTTGTGTGATTTTCATTTGGAATCGGATTTAGATCGATTGAGAATCGATTCTGTTACATTCTGGAATAGTCCATCCCTATTCCCTACAAACAAACACGTTGTGGCTGGAGGTTGAAGAGGGGAGCCGGTCTTACCCAGAGCAGGAGGGTGAAGGCTTGGGTGCGTTGAGGAGAAGCCGGGGAGTCCAACACACTGGACACTCTGTTGGTGCTGCGCTGGATCGACGTGTTAAGAGATTCACCTGAAAAACAACCAGAAGACTATAAATATGAACAATCTATAGTCAATGATAGACAATATTCCCCTGGAACAACTCTATGATTCAGACTCCGCCCCCTTCAGTGAGAATACCACAAACATTTAACTATTTGGTACAAACAGCAGCACTTAGCCGAAACCTTCACAACACAAACACAATAAGAAACCTAACCCTAAAACCACAAAACCAAACCCTAATAGGAAACCTGACCCGACAATAAAACCCTAAATTCGAACCCTGAACCTAAAACCAGACCCTAGATGGAGATATTAAACCTAAAACCAAACCCTAGAAGGAGAAATTATACCCTAAAACTGATACCACAGACACCAATAACACAGACGTTCTGCAAGACAGATGAACGTTCAGAGCTAGATGACAGTAGTTCAGAGTAATATAGTCGAGAAATAGATGACTGAACGCAATTTCAGACATTTTGTATTGATTTTCTGAACTGACCCGCGGGTCTCTTGTTGACCAGGCCGGCGTAACACTTGGCGGCGGAGGTGTAGGTCAGGGCGTGGCTACACGTGATGCTCAGCTCCTCTAGCTGCTCCATCAGTCGCTCCACCTGGGGCACCTCCACCTGGTTGATGGGTTGTCAACATGATCGTTAGATGCAGCCCTAATAGTGAATGTTTTTCATTTTACCAGGTAGGTCTCACATCTATTCAATTTTTTCGATGGTGACCTGGCCAAGAAAGTTACAGGCGTGAAAACGACAATGAACACACGTAATACGTTTGTAGTTTTGAACTTTGAACTTAACGTTCTTAGCAGATGAAAACAATAACTAAAAAGGTCTTCTTGAGATGAGTTTACCTGGACACTCGCAACGGAATTGTGTTCACCTTTATGAAAATTGTAATATTTGTATATGGAGGGGAAGCGTTAACATGAACTTACGCTGCGGGGCAGGCAACACACGCAGGCCATGAGCAGACACACCATCTGCGAGCGGCTCCAGGACTCCCCCTGCTGGTGGAGAAGAAGAAAACACGTCTCTGCTTGGTTAAGTTGCTTATGACATCTGAAGAAGTGAGCAGAGAGCCACATCAGAGGCAACAATGGAGTCTTATATGGGCATCAGGGGACAGATTTTTCCTTTGTATTGCCATGTTACCATGGTAATACACGTCAAACATGTGAGCCACTCTTTTTTTAAAACTATATTTATCCGAGACCCTACAACTTTGGTATACTTAGAAATAATTTGGTGGTTAAAACCTGGTGGCTTTAATAAGATAAAATGTGGTTTTGCTGTATTATATGAAAAAAAACATATATACGGAAAATTATACTTTTTTGTACAATTTGGAAATCATCTCGCGGCCCCCCGAAAATCATCTCGCAACCCCCACTTTGAGAATCACTGGCCTAGTGCACACTCATCCACAACCATGGCTAACCACGCATACGTGAACACAGACATTATGCGTCGTTCAGACCTTGAGCAGCTGGACGTGCGGCGGGAGGGAGTCGTCAGACAGGAAGGACACGTCACCATCCAGGAAGAGGGTCACCGCCCTCGACGCCGTCTGCTCCGCCAGCCTGTTGAGAAACGGGAAAACCACATGAGCCTTACCAAACTTTACCGCCGTGTGACTTCATGAGACCAGACGATTGGCAAACAAAGATGCGGGGGGGGGGAACGGACACGAGAGGATATCAGTTTTCACTATGAAGCGAAACCATCAAGTTAGTGACGACATATGTCAACAATATAACATAATAATATAAAATATAATAATTTGATGCAAGAGGATGTTTCTGGGGTAAACAAAACAACTAAAGTGTACCCAGAAAAGGAAAAAAAGAGAGAGACGTACTTTGATTATTGTGGGTGATTTTATCTTTTTGAAAGTAATATTTGAGGAGTGTGTTGTGCTATGCAACTTTTTCATTTCCCAATCTTTTTCTCCACAGACCAAAAAACGAGAGAAAAAAACGTGTGGGTAGACACTAGTTCAAATAGGTCTGAACAAAAGCGTTTCACTATTGGCATTTCTTTGGCGTGTCTTATTGGGTTGATTTGTGTGTAGAGGGTAGTACTGACGCAGGTTGTAGTTTAGCACAGGCCACGCTGATGACGCCAACCATGGCAGACAGGACCGCCTCCTCCACCAGGGGACTACGATTCCCAGAAGACCCCTCACCTGTCAAAACAGGAAGTGGAAACCAGGTTCACTCAAAAACAACAGAATCATAGATATAATTTTGCTCAAAATGTATTAACGATTGTTGTAAAGGAATTATTACACTGAGACGAGAGTGAGGACTGCAGGTTTGAATCCCCCTGTATAAAATTCAATGTGAGAGGACTTTTCTGTCCCTCAATAGGACCCTTGGGTGTCCATTAGCAAGGGTTTAACCCCATCAATAGCTCCAGAGAGAGTCCTCTGTGACCTACATTAACATACTGTGTTAACCGTTTTAACTGTTGAGTGTAGATGAAAGGTGTGCTAATAAAGCCAATTCAATATAGCCTAATGGGAACTAGGCACCAAAAAACTAAAGCGATAAAAAAACATGTTTTAGACTAGAGGTAAATATTTGGGGAGATTGGGAGAAGAAATATTAAGCTTCTAACAAAAAGTCGTTCATAATTTCTGCTTACCTTGAAGCGCCGCCTGCAGAGCCAGAGTCAGCAGGCGTGGGATGATGATGTCATGAAAGAAGTGCCCAGTCTCCTCAGCGGTGTCCAGCGCCTGATCCGCTATCCTCTGGAGGCTAAAGCACACGGCCACCACCTCCTCCACAGAGAAACCACCGCTGCCTGAAATAACATAGTGGTTCATTAATGCCAGATAGCACCTTTGGGTGTCACAAGAACATAAACAACAGGACAGTGTTAGAATTAAATAGGAATAATACAGAAATATACAGAAAACATCTAGACATACACACACACAATATCATTATCGAAAGCTGAGGTAGACATTATTGAAAGTATATGCTACATTCTTGAAACTATACATAGATATACATAGGCCACAAAGCACTGTGTTATCCACCAACTGGTCTCCAGCGAGAGCGAGAGAGAGACAGACAGAGAGACAGACAGAGAGACATCTTATAGTCCTACCTGTGTGTGCCGAGCTGAGGACCTCCAGGAGGACTGGCACACTCTCCCGGACAACGCTTGGCTGGGTGGAAATGGCCGCAAGGGCTGACACACACCGCTGACGCACTGCATGCTGGGAGCTCTCATTTTTTGGTGTGCTATCGTCGTCTTGGACCAGGGTTAGGGGTTCAATTCCCACTGGGGCCACCAATGCTAATAATGTACAGGGTTTCCCATAAAAAAGGTTTAGTGGAGAGGGAAGTGCTACCTTCTCCTTAATGACGTCTATCTGAATTCACTGTAAGTCACTATGGATAAATCGGCTGCTAAATGACTAAAGACACACAAGCTATGGTTAGATAGAGGAAAGTGACTTAACTTCTATTTGAGTCAGATACAGTGATGGCAATAACCCATGTTCCACCAGAGAGGGCGCTGTTCCTGCCATTTGATTTTTACTACTTGGTTACTCTTTGAGTGTACTATTGTTACTCTTTAAGTGTGCCTCTACTATAGGACAGAGCTCTGAACTTACCAGAGAAGATTTCCTGCTTCAGTGTTGGTACCATTTTGGTGATAAATGCTGTTGGGTGCAGTCTGGATAGAGATTCGGCACATACGATGACGGAAACACTGCAGGGACACACAGAGCAGAACGGATTAAAGCTCTCTCAGGTATTGGAACTATGTGGTTTAAAGGGTCATTTGTTTTAAAATCTCGGTTAATCTCGAAACAAAGAACTGTGTAAATTACAAGCCAAGTAAAGTCTTTGAGGAACTGAAAGCCAAAAATGGATACACACTAAAAACCAGAATACTATGACTGAAACTGCAGTTCTATTCTATTCATGTTCATTTGAGTGTCCTGCCTGGCTGCCTATTCATTTAACTGTATAAATCAACATATCGCAGCTGTGAGAGATGCAATGGTGTTCTGAGATGCAATGCAATGGTGTTCTGCTTTTCAATGTGTGAGTGTTGACTGGCCCTCCACTGACCCGACGCTGCTGTCATCTTCCTCCAGGACGAGTCCGTTGAGATGATCCACAGCCCGCTCCACGTCACTCTCCAATAGCAGACCTTGGAGCGGTAGAGGGACATATCACATGAAGAAGAGTTCCTACAGCTTAAGGCAAGTTAGATTTAAGACTTTTTAAGACTTCTTTTAATGCCGCTCGGAATGACATTTAAGATCTACTTCACAATAAGAGTTTAAGAAAAAAACGATATCAATTACTTAGGGTTAGGGACAATTTTTCCCCAAATGTGTAAAACATTTTTAGATGATCTACTTCAAATGTTGAAAACAATATGAGTGTTGTTGGTTCCGCTATCATGATCTGCGTGATGTTAATGCAAGAGGCATTCGGTAAATTATTTTAAAAAATAAATGTTACCATTTACTTTTTAAATTGCAATGTCAGAAAAAAACAATTCATAAAATCCTACTTCCCATGTCTTAGCATTTTTAAGACTTTTGAAAGATGGATTTAAGTCATTTTAATTCCAATTAAGGCTAACTTGTTTTCAGCCTCACTTCCAAGTGGCTTTTGGAAGTGACTCAGTGTAAATGTTAAAAAGTGTATGCGTCCTGTTTACCGGTCTGCTGTCCCAGAGCAGCGAGGACCCGCATGGACGTGACCTGGAGATCGGAGTTCTTCTCAGACAGCGCCGAAAACACCACGGCACACAGAGAGTCCCGGTGGGCCAAGAGGACATTCTCACCTGGAGGAGTGGGGGTGTGGGACATGGGAGGATGAGGGAGAGAGCGTCGACAGGACACATAGGGAGAGCAACATGACTCAAACTTGAGGTATGGCGGGGTAGGTTATGATTTCTTGTTCAGAAGGTACGTTTTGTCAAAGTCAGAGAGTGTTCTGTCATTGATCTCATGTGAGTGGGAGGCGGAAATATTGGCTTGAAAAAATGCATTGTACTAATGAGAAATAGGTCTACAAAAGACAGGAAGGTATGTAAAATCTAGAATAGATTAATGAAATCTCGAAAACGTGTATGAGATCAAAGCTAGTTTTACACGAGTGGAGGTGGAGAAACTCACTGTCCTCTGCTGATTGGCTGGTGCTTTTCACCGAGCGGATGAATCCCTGCATCACCTCCAGGACGGTCCGCCTATGGGCAGACTGCAGAGACAGGAAGCACAGACCAACACCCAATCACCACGCTGCACTGACTACTGCAAACTGAGGAAACATCAAGTGCATCAACCCCTACATTTAACCTTATGAATAGCATGATTCTCAATGCATGATGTGCAATCTCCACTTTTTCAGTACATGTTCAGTCTCATCTTAATTCACGAGACTGACGAAATTATGTATTGTTACGGATTTAAATGAATTTAAAGCAGTTTCATTTGTCACTGTTAATTCTTGCTTATTGAAATCTGTGTCAACTTTCAGGCATTTCTTTTGTTTGAAATTAGATTTTTTCAACACAGACCAAATTCATATTGAATTGCGAAAAATGACTTTATTGATTGAGACATATACAGTATATGTATATGTAATTGAAAGATGTTACTGAAAGTTACGAAAGATTATGCTTCAAACATAATTTTGAACACAGATGGCTATCGTGAAAAAGTGACATTGCATGTTCAAAATTTGACATGTTAGCAAAAACTATACGCATTAATTTATATTTTCCTGACATACCTGAGTCCTGCTGTTGTACTGCTCAACGAGAATAGGTATGACGGCGGCTGCCACTATATCACTGGCCCTGTAGGAGGCGCTAGAGGCAGCCTGAAGGAGCTTGGCACTAGGCCACACCAGCTTCTGGTCCGGCTCACATAGGTGATGCTGGCAGTCTGGAGACACACGGAGGACAGTGTAAACAAATCATACATTTGACTGGGATTAACAGTGGAGGTAGACATTAGTGACTTATTTGTACTGTCATACTGTGGAAGCCGTGTGTCTTCAGAAACTTTTAGGCTATTGAAGCTCTGCCGTAAACCCAACTCATGGGTCTGAGTTGGACTCAGACCCATGAGTTGATCCGATAGCCACCAACGTCCACGCAGCAATCCTACGTGATATTATAGGTTTGCTTTTTGTTTTAAAGAATGTAATCGCTTTAGAAATTAATTAATTAAATTAATTGGAGACCAGACCTTTGAGAACCTGGTCAAGGAAGGTGCTGAGGTAGTCTTCGGAGTCGGAGCTGAGGACGGAGCGAGACAGACAGGAAGTCAGAGCCGCGAGGGCGGCAAAGCCAGCGCTCTCCACGGGCTCGCTCGCCGCCTGGAACACCTGGACAACCATGAAGAGCCTTAGTTAAGATTAGCTTAGTTAACAAGCCTTAGTTCAGATTAGCTTAGTTAGCTAGCCTTAGTTAATATTAGCTTAGTTAGCTAGCCGTAGTTCAGATTAGTTTAGTTAGCTATCTTCAACACTAGCCTTAGTTCAGATTATTTTAGTTAGCTGGCCTTAGTTTAGATTAGCTCAGATGCCTCTTTCAGGACAAAGTGAGCTAGAAAGTGAAGGTTAAAAAGAAAAACC
>OMNO01055992.1:2500-10269 GCA_900303215.1 Trachyrincus scabrus
GTGTAGCTGTATAACAGTGACCAGCATTGACTCTATTTTAGCTGCCTGCGCAACATATGTCGTCCATGCCACTTCTCTTGTCTCTTGCCTTTCACTAAAACACCAATAATGATATTGTTTTACACAAAAAAAAAAGATTAAGGAGAGGACGACGCAGTACTGAGCCGGCCCAGATGTCAAGAGAAGCAACATTTGTCTCTTATCGTCCATCGATCACGCTGTACATCTGCACTCCGTTAGTTCCGTGACCATTACGGCCCGCTCTTTTTTCATGTTTTTTTTTTCCAAAAGCAGATTTAAAAAAAGATTACTTTGATGCTATTTTGTCTTTATTAGATTGTATATATATATATATATAAACGGAGGAGGGCTTCGAGACAGGACGGGAGGAAGAGAGAGAAAACAACCGTGGAACAAAAGTAACAAACTTTATTTTTGCGGTATGTTTCATATCCCACTCTACTCGACGGTAAAGCTTAACCACCCCCCCCTCGCGCGCGAGTGAAAGTGAACAAGCACGGCGGGATCTGAACGCCGATGGCGATGACCTGTCGGGATCTGTGTTTCCCGAAAAACACGTCGTTCTGTTGGGAGCTGCAGCCTAGCGCGTTGGATTCTAGAAAGGCCGTTCCAGAAGGAACACAGAACCTAGGCTGAGGTGTTTCCGTGTTTCGCAGACCATTCATTATGTCGGAGAGGCACAAAAATGTCAACGCAAATACACGCGTGACCATAACATGAAGCAGAAAAGGGTTTCGTTCTCGTCAGTTGTCTGCGGAGGTGGGGAATATCAGAAGGAGAACATGGATGGATCCTGAGCTGGGACTCCAACCCAGGCCAGAGAGAGAGATGGTCGGACATGAGTTGACCTGTGTTTGTTGTGTCCGCTGTTCATGACCAGAGACCAGAGTCCCAGGCTGAGGATCCGTGCTATCCGGCCAGACAATGGATCAGCACAAACAGTACCATTAATGATAAACCATCAGGAACACACACACACACACACTTCACCCGTAGGCTTGCCCAGCGTTGGCAGCTTGTGGTTGGACTACACGTTGTGATGGTCTCAGCACTCACCAACACTCCTCCACATGTCCCTGCGAGTATTTATTTATGTCCCCTGTGTGTCCGAGTACGTCAGAGAGCGTGTTTGGACATTCATATGTGCAGTCACCTCTAAACAGCAGGTTTATGTTACAGGGTGGGGGGGAGACCCATTGGTGGATAAATCGTTGGATTGATCGGATATCATAGTAGGCCTATAGGATTATTAATTATTATTATTAATATTATTGTTTTTATTATTAATATAATAGTAGTAGTAGTATTGTCGTTATTATTATTAATCTCATCATCTCTATACACACAGGAGAGGGACATTTGTGAAAGGTTA
This sequence comes from Trachyrincus scabrus, assembly GCA_900303215.1. Classification (NCBI taxonomy): domain Eukaryota; kingdom Metazoa; phylum Chordata; class Actinopteri; order Gadiformes; family Macrouridae; genus Trachyrincus; species Trachyrincus scabrus. Next base: position 3,894 of record OMNO01055992.1, read on the forward strand.
AATCTGACATTACAGGGCGGTGTAACGCCATTAGCCGATGAGTAACACTACAATCAGCCCCACAGTACAAGTGAGTCAGCAGGTCCAATTGACAAAGTACACATGGCGTGTCTTCCCCTTAGCGGCATACGCACGCACAGACACTACCGTAATAATAATATCCCGTATACGCAATCACGTGTCTTCCGACCAGAAAGCTTTCCATTGCGGACGCTGTTGCTCTTTTCCTGTAACTACCGTATCGTGTCATCATTTCTTCCACTGAAATTGTGTTTGGATGTTCGAACACGAGCGCATGTCCACGGCAATGACAAGCAGATGCTGTATGTCGCAGCGATAGGAAGAATTAAAGTAAGGACGAAGCAAAGGCACTCCCGGGCCAAAAGAGTGAAATAGAAGCCACCACACATGCTCTTCATGATTATCCCCCTATAGCTCTCTGAGCTAATCTATCATTGCCTCTTCTAATCCTAATTTTAAGTGGGCAATCTAGAGATTGTAACTCCAATGCTGCCCTATTAAAGTTCCAGTGTTTCCTTTGTCAATGAAAGGAAACAGCTAGTACTAAATAGTTTTACTTTACTTTTCCTATCGCTCTCTGATCACTGGCATGCACGTATTCATTTGTGCTGGTGAATTCTGCCATTCCGAGCATGCTGTTCTTCTTAAATGTTTAAATGTGACTAGATATGCGTGTTATGTTTTAAGCTTCAATATTGTTGTGCTTGAATTATGTTAGCATATCTGGCAAATTAATGTCGGACCGTGCCAAGCCAAGTCAAGTCAATTTTATTTGTATAGCCCTTTCACCTTAAAACACATCTGGGGTCATTTTCACACATACCTTCAGTGACTTGGAGAAATATATTCTACTGGAGGGCAACAGCAATGAATTTACTCGTTGTATGTGTGTAAAAAATATCTGTGTGTTGGAGTCAGGTCCCGCATCAGATTCTTGTCCAGCACAATACTGCTCAGTTTGAAGCATAAGTGGTGGCGTCGGATTTGATAGTAGTGGTCTCATTGTCTGCAAGTGAAATAGCAGTTGAATTCCATGCATATTCAGGACTTGATGATATCACATGCAGAGTAGTTACAGTTAGCTGGCTGGCAACGTAACTGACTCAGGCCTACTTGGTATGGCAAGCGGAGTAGGCCATGTTCTAAAAAGACAGGCACCTTGGTGATAACGTTAGTAGAGCTACTACGATAACGTTACACTGGGACAACTCAATAATAACGTTACCAATAGGGGGTCAAATAAATGGATGGTGGTAATCCTAACAACAGCCAGCAAGCTGTCTAACTGTTACAGTAGACATCCTATGTATCACGGACGGACGCGATCGCGTTAGCCAGCCCGCTAGTACCTACCTCGAGCGGTTCGAGCTCCCGGCTTCAGACGGTCACCTTGGTAGTCGGTGGCTTCAAAGTGGCTTCAACCTGCATATCCGTAGCCCTCGTTTACGATTTTCTTCTGCTGTTATGTCGGGGTATCCGATTACATCCAGCCACGTCTGGCACAAAGTCGCATCTCGTGGAAAACCATGAAAATGTGCCATCACGGCATGTCTAACATTATAACAACCGGGAACAATGCACCTCATTATTACACCGATATCGCATCAAACACAAAAGACAGCAGACGTTTCGTGTTCGATTTCAACGCTAATCTTTTGCCTCGCCTCCTCCTGATTTTACCGCGAAAGGAAATCGAAGAAGAAGAAAATACCGGAAACCGTACTACTATGTGGACTCGCGGAAAAAAAAAAATATTATTTGTTTCTGACGTTAGACATTTCAAATTAAATAACTATTCGAAAAATGAATGTCGACACATTAATTAGAAGGACAATATCAGTCATGAGAAGCAGGGTCGTGTGTTTACAACGAGTCTAACGTGGAGTTTGATGTTGAATGGGCTTCTATTGGATGGGGGGAGGTTTGCTCACACGGGTATCAGATATCTAAATATTGAAGGAAGCAACCTAAAAACTGTCTGGGGTGCACACAAAAGCCCGGGTATGTGTAGAAATGAGCCCAGAAGTGTTTTAAATTGAAATTCCACTTTAATCACAGTTACAATCTCAAAGGGCTTTGCAGGCCATCTATTTATGACGCCCCCTAACCCCTAGCCCACCAAAGGGCAAGAAAAAACTCCCTTAATTATCAAGGAAGAAACCTCGAGAAGGAACGCAGAGTGGGGACCCCTCCTTCCAGGGATGGTTAGGAGGGCAATGGGTGCCATAATAGACAAGCAAACATTTTAAGCACAGTTTAAAAAATGGAAAATTAGTAATGTCCATGGTGATGAGGTGCTGGCTGGTGAGAAAGCTGGTAGCCGTCAGGTGGGGTGTCCGGGTGTCCAGGTGTCCAGTCATGATCGCAGCAACACACTAGAACAGAGACAGCATTCTGGTTAGATGGGGCAGGGCGGACAAGCGACATGTAGCGCTAGTGCTGGCGAACTGCTGGCGAACTGGTCATGCTGAGGTCCATTTAGCTGTAATGAGAGCCGAGGGACACTCATAGGAGCCAAATGAGAGAGTAAAGCAAAGAGGTAGGTTTAAAATTTTTCAGCAGTCAGCTTCCCTGATTACAGGTGGGAGACTGTTCCACAGATAGGGCGCTCGATGAGAGAACACTCCTGCTCATTTCTTTAGAACTTTTGGAATTGATAGAAGGCCAGCTCCTGAAGACCGGAGGGGCCGAGAAGGACAATAGGGAATAATAAGGTCCTTCAGGTAGGATGGTGCTAATCCATGCAGGATTTAGTAGCACCTTCAAATCTGACCTGGCATTAATTGGAAGCCAGTGGAGGGAGGAGATAATAGGAGTAATGTGGTGGAATGTTCTGGTTCTAGTTAGGAGTCTAGCAGCGGCGTTCTGCACAAGCTGGAGGCTTTTCGTAGTGGAGTTCGGTAAACCAGAGAACAGTGCATTACAGCAATCTAGTCTAGACGATATAAATGGGTGGATGACATTGGTCTGATTCTAGCAATGTTTCTAAGATGAAAGAAAGCAGTTCTGGTAATACTTTTGTTGATCAAAGGAAAGCATAGGGTCAAAGAAGACACCAATAGTTTCACAGGAGCTTTGGGTGAGCTTTGTCTTCAGATTGTGTTCGTTGTTGCTTCGGGCCGATGATTATCAGCTCTGTTTTCCCGGTGTTAAGCTGCAAGTAGTTGTGGGACATCCATCTTTTAATTGCAGTCAGGCAAGATTCATTCATTCATTCATTTGAGTGTCGTCAGCATAACAGTGAAAGGTAATTCTGTAGCTGTGAATAAAATCGCCAAGAGGAAGCATGCAGATTGCAAAGAGCAGTGGACCAAGGACCGACCCTTGGGGAAGACCAAAGCTTCGGTTGCAGTGTTTCCATTTTGAATCTTCGCAAAGAACAAATTGCATTCTATTTGTGAGATAAGATCTAAACCACAGAAGACCCGAGCCTTTGAGGCCAACATAGTGTTGGAGACGATCGAGAAGAAGGCTCTGGTCAATTGTGTCGAAGGCGGCACTGAGGTCAAGCAGCACCAGCAGGGAGTTCGCATTGCTGTCCACGGTAAGGAGAAGACTGTTTACCACTCTGCTCACAGCAGTTTCAGTGGAGTAGAAATGCTACATTGTGGTGTGGTGAGGACCCAAATGCAGGACAGCGAGGCAGGTGGTGATCAAACCCCAAGACTGGGTGTTTAATGTAACGGGTGCAGGTGACACAGGTAAACAAAGACGAGAGCTCTTCACACTCAAACTGACACATAACAGAAGAACAATGATCCAACCTGGACTGACTGGGGAACAAGACTAGGCTACACATGGGGGGTGATTACAAATGAGACACAGCTGGGGCGGACAGGAAACATGCAACACGTATAACTAAAAGAACTAGGCAGGGAACGTAATACACACAGAAATACAAAACTAGACAACGAACCAAGGCAAAAAGTCACACCCATGACAAGAAAGCCCTAAACCCAGACCGAAAGGGTTCAAATAAGTTGTTTGTCATCAGGTGATTGATGGTTTGGTTAGCTACAATTATTTCCAGTACTTTAGAAAGGAAGGTTAGAGATGGGCCGATTGCTGCTGAGTACCTCAGGGTCTCGGCCAGGCTTCTTGAGCAGAGGTTTTATCACAGCGGTCTTAAAAGTAGAGCAAACTGTTCCATTAGACCGGGACGAGGTCATGATGTTGCGCATAGCAAGGTCCAACCGTTGGGGAAGAGTTCTTTAAGAACCTTTGGTAGGGAGCGGGTCCAGCATACACCACTGCCACTAAATGTAACATATAAACGAAGGCATACATAACACAAATATATTACATAGCCGATGCTAACAAGGCTTATAAATGTTAGATATTTTGGGAGATTAAGTGATCAGAACCAATGTTTCTGTTTGTGTGTCCCCTCTTGCCTTCTGCCTGCGAGAGAAGTTTTCTGAGAACAATGTCTACTGTTTCTATCATCCTCAAGTGACGCTGCTTACACTGAGACGACTAAGTAGTCTAATCATGACATGTGTTTCCCTTTCTTCATATTTATTGCCATGTTAAATAACCATGAGAGCTCAAATCCTGTGCATGCTTTTAAGTTATCTTTGTGTTCCCAGACAGGAAAGACTTCCAGACTCTTATATCATACTGCTCGGAAACAAGTGACCAAACTCATTACTGCTCGGTCACAATAGCCTGCAATGGAATCATAAGACAATAACCGCGTTATTATAAGACATATGTTCTGGGCTTGGTGGTTTAGCCTTAATATATTTTGCCCAATAAATGCCAAGCAGATGCCCACTTTATAGGATTCGGTTAACCACAACATCCCATAATATAAATCACAATATCTATAATATATTGGATTTAAAGTGTTTCATTAGATTTCAGGCCAATGCAGAAAGTTACATCACAAAGTCCTGTTGCTTTAGACTAAATACAACGTTTTCGACCTTCCAGTGGCGAGCAAAAGGCTGTTAGCGGTTAAGAACATCGAGAGGGTATGCCCTCTTTGTATTATTTAGCTTTTGATAATGAATTGCCCACAAAGTATCGGGTGGAATCCATCTTGGTCTAAAAAATGAATAATCCGTGTTTTTAACAGAAAAATATATTGACAATAGACTAATTCACTCTGTTTTAGTTTTGATCCATTTATTGGATCGGCATGATGATATATAAACAAATATGTCCGTGAGATAGAAGCAAAGAAGGGAACTCTTATTTTTGTTTATTTTTGTAAATTAATAAACCGATACATGAAATGGCTCACACAATGAAGTCATCATGCCCCGCGGAAATATTGACTTTGATGCTCAAACAACGACAGAGAAAGTCAAACAAACATAAAAGGTGAATGTCACATTGGCCCATTGCCTAAAGTGGAACTTGACCCTCTCTTCCTATTGGCTGCTGACCAGCTGGAGAGGTCACCAAGGCCAAGGGTCATAGCTGTGGGAAGAGCAGCGGGTCATAAATTCCTAAGAGAGATGCTGGCCTGGTATTCCATTGAGGTATTAGTCAGGGAATTGCTTTTTATGTGTTTCCCCCTAACTCCTCTATCCCTCTCTCATAAGAGAGAGGGATCTCGTCTTCTCTTTTACTATATTCAGCATCTCTGCAGCTTTTTTTCACCCATTCTCTTCCTCCCTCCAACCCTCCCAACGTTTCACTCCCAGCCCGTATCCTGCCGCTGTAAAGTTGCCTCCATGTTTGTTTTGTTTTGCCCTAGCTCCCCCGTGGCCCCTATCCCTGGGTGTTGTGAATCTGAGGGAACCATTAAGTGGGGGAAACGTGCAGGCCCGCTCTCAGCCATAACAGCCAACGCATCCCCCTGTGAAATCCTAGACGGCCATTAAGCTAATGGGGCACTCCTGGACCAGCCGGCAGTATAACTCTCTCTGCTCGCGAGGTTCCCGGGTACCGGCACCGGACAAGCCCTCTGGCTGGCATATTTGTTCCTTGTATCGGCGTAAAGATTACACAGCGAGACGACTTCACAAAAGCGTTAAATGGCCTGCGCCGGGCAGCTGTCACGCAAAGTAGCGTCAAACACAGAGGTGGGTCGTGAGTGGTTAATTGCGAGGAGCTATTGGTGGGATGCGCGACAGGATACAGACGGGCCACACTACTGTTCTACACTATGCTATACCGTACGATAAAGCACACAAGTTGTGCTTGCGCCTGCGTCATAATGGCGAGCTAAATAGCCCGTGACTCAGCGAAGCAAGGGTTTACTTCCATACGCGGTTTTACTTCCAAGTCCACAGCACATGCGATGCCTCTGAAGAGCAGGCAGGGACTCTATATTGGTAAATTGTTCTGACTGAGTTCTGTGGCTTGGTTTGTTTGCCTCATCGTGAGAATGGGGGTCCAAACT
>OMNO01056094.1:4307-17348 GCA_900303215.1 Trachyrincus scabrus
ATGTTGCAGAGGTGATATTATGACCTAAAGTTTAGTACGTCGGTTAATGTATGTATTCATTTACAATACTAACTCTAATTGTTTTTTAGACCAGTTTCATAGTTGTTATTTATTCTTTTCTTTTAGTACCGATTCAGACGCAAGAGGTTCCTCGTTTGATCTCTGTGAAAACAGCAGAAGTTGGAGATACTGTTACTCTACATTGTGAAGCTTTACAAGATGAAAGAGCTAGGGTTTACTGGTATAAGCAATCTCTTGGATATGTTCCCCAAACAGTCGTTGCTAAAACATATCAGTCAATTCAATTGTATGAAGCCTTTAATTTAAGATTCACAGTGGAAGATGGGGTTTCTGACTTTAATCTGATCATCAGAAACGTAACTAAAGGTGATGAAGCAAACTATTTATGTCAACAAAGTGTTCTTAACAGGTGGAACAAGGGCATATTGTTATCTGTCAAAGGTAGGATAATCCCGTTGAATGTTTTAATTTGTCGATATCAAAAACAATTTTTGATAACAAATTGAAGGCAATTTATTTGATTATTTTTGATGATTGTTGTATTTAACTGTGTAGATCACAATGACCAGAGGTTAGTCTCCCAGACTGTGGTCCAACAGCCTGTGTCGGCATCAGTTCAGCTGGGAGACCCTGTGTCTCTCCAGTGCTCTATTACCTCCCAGAGGACAGACCACAGTAACCAGTGCCGAGGGGAACCCAGTGTGTACTGGTTCAGATCTGGATCATCTCACCCTGCTGCCATTTACATGAATGGAAACAGGAGTGGTGAATGTCAGGATAGTTCTGGGTCTCCGTCTGCTCCACAGAGCTGTGTCTACACTCTCCCCAAGAACAATGTAGGCACCTCTGATGCTGGGACTTACTACTGTGCCCTGGAAGCATGTGGGGAAATTGTGTTTGGAAAAGGAACTAAACTGTACATAACAGGTCAATATATTCTACTTCTTACTTTTTACAAATACACTATTCATCAATCTATCTATTTGACATTAGAAAAAAATATTTTATATTTCACCATCCATCATACATCTGGGTGGGGACTTTTGGCTTGAAGTGGCTAATCAACATCACACGTGAAATAGGAGCCCTTGACATGATATTACACCATATGTAATTGTATATGAAAAGGTACTATGTGTTCTAACGCTTCCTGATGACCCATTTTCTGATTCCAGGACGCAACTGGAATCTAGCTATCTTTGTGATTAGGAAACTATTGGCTTGCTCTCTGGTTGTGATTATGGTAGTCTTTCTAACCAGAAATGTGTGAGTATTGCAAATGTACAGTACATTATACACTCATTAACCTATTAATGTATTAACCTATTAAAGGAAAACCAAACCAAGTAGTGGGTTAGATTGATGCTGGTCCAAACTTTTTGTTTGGTTATAACATAACAGCAGCATGTTCTTTGACACTAGTACAGCAGTAGGCCTATGACTGTAGCTTTGAGTTTGACTCTAGAAGAAGTGTTCTCTACCACAACTGTGAATCCTCTCAGACGTTTGGTAGTAATACACAGTTCTCTGTTGTAGGACGGGGAAACAGACTCCTTGAACTACTCAGCGTTGGAGTTCTCCGGCAGGAAAAACGTATTCCTTACTTTGGAAAAGTCTTCTCAGTCTCTTTCGTTTTTTTGTAAGTTTATTTTATTTAGTATTTGTATGTAACCTTTATTTAAGACCCATTGAGATTAAGAATATATATTTCAAGGGAGACCTGGTCAAGACAGGCAGCAGCATAAACAAAAAACACAGTTACAGCCAGAAAACACAAAGGAAACAAAGTTAAAACGAACAAAAAAAAGAAACAAGCATAGGGAATATTTCAAAAAAGAAATTTCTTGGAGTCCGTTTCGTAACCAGGTAAATTAAAAACGGACATCTAAGGACTTCTTTCATTTTGGATTTAAAAGCATTTAACAAGATTAATTAATCGAGTTTCAGGTCATTCTGCAATGTATTCCATGCCGAGGATGCAAAATGTACAAATGCCCTTTTTCCAATTTCTGTACGGGCATTTGGGGATAAAGCATGAAAAGGTCCTGAGCACACAAAGCACAGAACCAAACTTTTCTGCGTGATAAAGACATATAAGTAGTATGGGAGCAGACCAAGAATTGCCTTATATATAAAGGTGAACTCACAATGGTGAGTCAGAGCTTTACAAACGGTAATAAACCTCAAGGAAGCAGGGTAAGCTGTGTCAACCACATGAAGACACTGAGCAGAGGTATGCATACAGAAAAGATCACCATAGTCCAACACAGATAAAACAAAATAATGATAATATTATATATTATATTACATAATTATTTTAGAATTATATTGTAGTTGTTGCTGTGAAATATATCCATCCACCTTATTCAATCAAAACTGAGCTAACTAGTCTGCGTTGACTTCACATTTGTATTTATTACCATGGTTGTGTGTATACATACCAGCACTGTCATTTGAAACTATATTCTCTCTGTATTTGTGTTATTTCCCTCACATATTTCCAGCGTTTCTCCACCTTCATATGTGCATACTTGATAAGACGGACAGACAAGAAAGCATTGATTATGTATGCATTGATGTGTCTTTGTAAAGGACTGATTCTGATTCATTCAAATTCTTAATAACTACTGCCCTTTTTGACCTGTTGAAAAGGCTAGTATAAGCAAATATAAAATGATTACAAGTGAACACGTTTCTCTGTTCGCTTAATACAAAATTCACATTTCAGGTTCAGTCAGTGACGGGAAATGTATGTCCATTTCGTGGTGGGTTTCTGAAAAGCGTGAGCAACACATCCTGTTGATGCCAACAGTCAGGTCTCTTTATGGTTAAGAGTTTAAGTAACGTGTCAAAAACAAAGCCGTGGCCAGCCACAGCCCTCGCCTCTCACCTTGGTGCCTCACTCTGTTTCCAGGCCAGTGGTAAAATAAAAAAAAAATCGCAATAGCGACAAAGGAAGCGACGCTTAAGGTGTTATCTTTCATGGGCTTGGTACATAAACTGTCAGTTTACACTGGCGTATGCAAGAGCTGTATCTCCAACATAGACAGCATACGTATCCCTACACTTCATTGTTGCTGGGGTCCATTTTGGTACTCAAACATTCAAACTAATTATATAGGGCACAGAGAAGTTGCATTTTAACACATCACTTTCAGTGCTTTTCCTGATGTGATATTTTTTTTATATTGCTCGTAGAAAAGCACTGAAAGTGTTGTGTTCCTCAAACTGAGCAAGGAATCAAACAACTGTGATCTCTTCTTTAGAGGGCCCCTAATTTAACACCAGGTATTGTATTATCCACTACAAACCATTTGAAAATCTGCCCATTTGTGACATCACAAGTGGGTGTGTCCACCCGGATCTGTGATGGGTTGATTAGCTCCTCAGTCACCACTTCTTCTTCTTCTTCTTGGATATGTCGAAGTGACTCGGAGAAAGCACTTTGACGTCACCAAAAGAACACAACTTGAGTTTGGAGCAGAGTAGAACATTCACAAACTGGTTAACGGAGACTGGCAAACACATAGGATTTTACACCTGTTTTCTCTAAATTTCGGTCTTATTTTAGTAACAGTGACAAACTTTTTTTAAGCTCCCACCCTTGCGGTGGCTCGCATAAATCCACTCCCTCGCACCGCCAAGCGGCCAGCTAAGGAGCCGCCACTGGTATTGAGTCTGTAAGACGCTCCGCCAACCAGTGTGGGAACGTTCTAGAGGGTTAGGCTCCTCGAACACTTGTAGTTTAACGCCACAGTACACTCATACTCAACGATGATACTAGCTTGAAAAAAAAACCTCACAAAGTTGCCGTGGGTCGTAACCATGGGGATAACACACCGCCTCCTTCCTAGAACTCTCAGCCCAAAATGTTGTTTTTTTTTTAATCTCTGTGTTTGTATTGGAGCTGAAACACTCACAATTTGATGGTGTATCGTATGGTCTGACACCTTTTTAATTGTATTTTTTTTGGTTTTATTCCTCTTAGGCATGTTCAAACCAAATGTAAATACAAAGTGCTTTGTTACATGTGTTATGAATAAAATTATTATAGTAGTGTTGAAGTTTGTATTACAATGATTACTGACTGCCACTATTATGCATAAAGTGCTTGTCTTGTTGAAGCTAAGGATTAGCTTGTACTCAGATCATATGATACTCGCAATACACATCTGAAGTTGCTCTTGACTTTGGCTCATAGAAAACCAGTTATAAATCTAAAAACAGCCTCATTATCCAAGACTCCCCACAATTATGACTTCAAAACTTTGGGGTTAAATATATTTAGAAGTGTTTTCACGTAGGGGCGGAGTCAAAGCTCAACCTGCTGGTGCGCTAACCATGTGGGTAACAGGCCTTGGAGTGACCTGCGTTCCATCTCGCTCCTTCTCTTCAACGCACTGCCCTGTCCATGAACACAAAGTCAAAGTCATTTTTTAAAGTCTTATTCTTGAATTGGGGAAGTGGTGGGGCAGCGCCCTAGTGCTATCTACTGGCCATCCGCCACTGCTCTGGACGCAATTGATTGGACCTACAACCAATCAGAGCAACGAAACGTGTGACGTTCATAGAGCGTAGGTAATTGAAACTTTTATCAAATCCTGTCGGCAGTACGGCAAATACATCTTTCTTATCAACAAAAGCTTTAAGTGCAGTTGTTCGTACTACCAGACGCATATGCCAGAGCAAATAAAACATGTGTTCGCAGGTTCGTCTGGTTCCCAGGCTACTAAAATCATTGTTGCAGCATAATATAAAAACCTGTATTGCAAAATAATTACTTACATAATACTCCCACTATAACCACTACTAGTAGGTATACTACTACAACTACTACGACTACAATACTATATGCTGAGTAATGCTATTTGAGGAACAAGACTGGCATGCAATAATCATTATCACGACATTGAGTCAAAATATCAGAAAACAAAATTAAACGTATTCATCATATGTTCAGGGAAACATATATGAAAACAAAGTTAACGGCAGATGTTTTCAGTGTTTATTTTAGAATCAAATCTAACATGAACTGCACCTCACAGAAAACTGAGTGGATCATTGGATAGCTTCATTCAGTGTCTCTAAGTTGCAGCCAATCACAGTTGGTCTATGGTATGTAAATGACTTCTTTTGAGTCCAAATCTTTCATTTGAGTCAGTCGAGTGCTGGTTCAGCTTCAGCGCCAAAACGTGACAATGTTAGCAATATTTTTTACTATGATAATTACAGCACGTGAGTAAAATTCCTTCTCAAATTAAATACATTTCTCTCTATTTTATGTAACTTATTCAAAATGATCCAGAGGTGTTTCATGATATTATGACTTGCATTGCAGCATAGATCTATTTATTTATATATTTATTTACTAAAAATAATTAACAAAATGTTTAAGACCAATTAATCATAGTTCTTATTTTTTCTTTTAATTTGTAGTGCTGATTGAGGCCCAAGAGGTTCCTGGTTTGGTCTCTGTGAAATCAGCAGGACTTGGAGATAATGTTAATCTACATTGTGGAGCTATAGAGGATATAGATAATTTATACTGGTACAAGCAATCTCCTGGATACGTTCCCCTTTTGGTCGCTGCAAGAGTGTTAAATATAATTACAATTAGTCCCCCCTTTAAGTTAAGATTCACAATGGAAGAAGGGGCTTCTGACTTTAATCTGAAAATTCAAAACGTAACTAAAGGTGATGAAGCTAACTATTTTTGTCAACAATACTTTCTTGACAATTGGAAGAATGGCATATTTCTGTTTGTCAAAGGTAAGATAAATCCCTTTTGATGTTTTTATTCAATATCATGACAAGCATTTTAAGAACCTTTTCATGATGACTATTGTATCTAACTGTGTAGATCACAATGAGCAGAGGTTAGTCTACCAGACTGTGGTCCAACAGCCTGTGTCGGCATCAGTTCAGCTGGGAGACCCTGTGTCTCTCCAGTGCTCTATTACCTCCCAGAGGACAGACCACAGTAACCAGTGCCGAGGGGAACCCAGTGTGTACTGGTTCAGATCTGGATCATCTCACCCTGCTGCCATTTACATGAATGGAAACAGGAGTGGTGAATGTCAGGATAGTTCTGGGTCTCCGTCTGCTCCACAGAGCTGTGTCTACACTCTCCACGAGAACAATGTAGGCACCTCTGATGCTGGGACTTACTACTGTGCCCTGGCAGCATGTGGGGAAATTGTGTTTGGAAATGGAACTAAACTGAACATAACAGGTCTGTTTTTTCTTTCTTCCTGTGGTGTTGATTCACTCAAAACAAGTACTTTTCTTTGAATGCAGCTTTGCTGCTTTCTCCAAAGAAATATGTCAGTTGTATTGTTGGCATCTTACATCTATAGGATTATTTTACATTTCAACAAAACTTCAGATGAGAAACTAAGAAGCCTGTGCTCATTATAGCCGTGCAGCACACTCAAAAAAATAAAATACAAGAATGCAGAAAGTACAACAAAAATGTAAAATGTATGATGCAAATACAAAAAGAGACGATTTAGAATAGGGTCTTTATGGTTGTATATTTTTGTGACTGAAGAGGCCCATGCCAGTGAAAATGGTCCGTAAAAAAAAGTGACATATGACCTTCTATTACATTACAAAGATATTTTGAGTTCAAAAGCTTCCTTATGACCCAATGTTGATTGTCTGATTCTAGAACCCAACAGCGATCTAGTTACCATGGTGCTTGGAATACTGTTGGCTTGCTGTCTGGTTGTGATTATAATCCTCTCTCTAACCAGAAATAAAAAGCACGTTTGTGAGCATTGCAAAGGTACAGTACCTTCTCCAGAATTGATTTTGTGGTACATTGGATTTCACAGATTGTTTTTTCACTGTGACATATATCTTAATTGCTGTTTTAATTAATAAAGTAGAGTATTAACTAAATATTGTTCTGTTCTGATTCTCAGGAACGCTGAGCGCCTCCTACCGTGTTCCACACGACTCAGTGAATCAGGAACACCAGGTACATCAGTTTCAAACAGGTTGCATTGTGTAGATAAAATGACTGGTTGAATGGTTGTGATATATAGAGCACAAAACAATCTCTCATCCTGTGACGCGGCTTGGAGATCAAAAATGAGAAAGTGAGAAAGATATGATGTAATCCGTTAAAGGGGGGGGGGGCTTTCCAATTAAGTATTACTAATAATGAAGATTAATATTACATTCATGTTTTGCAATATCTAACCACTTTCCTGCGCAAAGGTAAAATTAAGTGATCTAGTGTATGGTTATGGTAACAAACCAGCATGTTCTTGGCCTCCGTATATGAAGACACCAGTACACCAGTAGGACTTTCACTCTAGAAGAAGTGGTCTCGACTACAACTGTGAATCCTCCCAGACGTTTGGTAGTAATACACATTTCTCTGTTGTAGGACGGGGAAACAGAAACACACTTGAACTACGCAGCGTTGGAGTTCTCTGGCAGGAAAACCAAAGGATGGAAGAAGAACAGTGAAAGGACTCAGGAGAGTCTGTATTCTGCTGTGAGAGAAACCTGCCACTGAAGTCCATCAACCTGGGAGTTTGTGTCACCTCATGAGGTTAAAGGAGGTAGTAATGGTATCAATCAGGACTTGTTTATTGTCAGTATATACAAATTTATTCTTATGTTCAGTAATGTCGCTTGTTTGGATCATAAACATTTTAATTGCTCATCATTTGTGAAGTATTTTGTGTAGCCTAGCCCTGAAGACAAAATTAAACACTGTATTCAAATCTTGGTACCTAAAATTAAACTTTTAGCTAAGGTTAAAAGAAACCTTGAAGAGAGTAAAAGAGTAGAATGGACACATACAAAGGAAATAAATCAAACAAGATATAAACGAACAATATCCAAAAAACTCACTATCCATAACGAGGTAATACAGGATGTGGATATGGTAAGAGATATATTTAGAGTCCTCTGGTTCAGGAGGTATCTGCTTTTCAAACCACAGTACTGACACAGCCAGCACAGGACGAGCACGCATAACAAGACCAGTGATGCGTTGCAGCTAAAACCACAGACATAAAGGTCACAGCACTAGATCATGTGACTAGACACTACATAGGCTGCAGCTTTTCATGTTTCAGCAGTCAAGAATCATACATTTGTTGTGTTGATGATCATCATGTACCCACACAAACACACATATAAGCCGTCTCTCTCTCACACACACACACACACACACACACACACACACACACACCTTAATCACAGTTACAGTCTCAAAGGGCTTTACAGGCAATATATTTATGACACCCCCCTAACCCTCCTTCCAGGGATGGTTAGGAGTGCAATGGGAACGGGATAAATAAAGTCTTCTTGAATCTTAATAGACAGACATAGTAGCATGTGGAGCGTGTGTGGTTGGTGGCTGGTTTAAGCAGCCTCACCTGGCCTGAGTCAGACTGATTAGACTCTGGGGCTGCTGGGTGAGGCTGCACACCTGTGGGGCATTGGCCAATCAGAGGATCCAGCATACAAGCAGTGGGTTTTAAAGCATGTGTTGGTTTAGCAAGTTCATCCAAGGCGACTGTGCTGAACTGCAAGAACGTTGCTTCAGGGAGGACGCGTGGTGCCGCTCTTGTAGGATGTTCTTTTCTAACTGATTCGATTTTGTGTTCCAAGAGTTCCAAGACGTTGCCGAGGGGGAGGAGCCCACTTTCTGAGATTGTTTTTGCGTCAAACTTTTTAGTGTCAAATAGAAACTTAGGGTGGTTTTTTTTTAAATTAATGACCCTGGAGAAGTATGTGTTTATGTTTATATGTTTGTTTATTTTCATGCGGTTTTGTATCTGAGCAGGCTGTCGTGCCATGCAAGATCATAGGCTAGCTAAGTGTCGAGGTGTCCCTGAGCAAGACCCCTAACCCTAACTGCTCCGACAAGCTGGCTGTCGCCTTGTATGGCTGACACCGCCGTTGGTTTATGAATGTGTGTATGAATGTGTTTATGAACACTGAAAAATCCAATAAATCAAATCCCAGAGCGGAGGGATCATATGCTTGTAATATAATACAATGTAATATATGAGCATATATGATGTATAAAGTATCATAGATGTCTGTGGAGGCAGGGCTTGGCAAATACAAAATCACTGCTGTTGTTGGTTATTGTATTTGTATATTAGATTTAGGTGTAGGCCTACATTGAAATTTATTTTTCTTGTTTTGTCTTTTTTTTCTGTCTCTTGTCATGGGTAAATCTGAGATAATTATAATTTGTCTTTACACTAACAACATGTGTGCCATAATGTCAATAGAATGCTATATTGTAAAAAATATATATATACGAAAAGTGAATACTGGCATATCAACTGTCAAATAGTCCTTTGTTTGCATGGCTACCACCGTCTGGTAGAAACCAAATGCAGTGTACAAATGAAAGGCAATATGATTCTCCACAAGTATTGACAGAGTAGTTAATCTTTCATTTGAAATGTGACCTTGGCCTTAAAAACCAAAGAAGCTCAAATTATTCTGCTGTCCTGGTGATTTACTCATCTGTTCAACTCACATTTTAACTACTGTGTTGTGATATTGTGAGAAAACACAACTGATACATACTGTATATGATATGTTTTTATATGTTTCCTAAATGATAGGTGGTTTTATACACAATAACAACGATAGCGGTGTGTTTTGGTGTATATGCTGTTCTGGTAATGATGCACATCTTTCTATTTCTATTGTGTGCGTCTGTGCGCTCTTCAGTATGTAAGCGGTCCTTTCTCTGAGAGTGATGGTACGGGCGGTCAGCTTGTGACAGCGGTCAAGGCTGTCCTTCTATAATTAGGCTTTGCATGAAATACAGTACACTCAGTGAAAAACACGTCTTAAGTTTCAGTGTGCTAGCATTTTTACATGTTGTGCTCATTGGACCTGATCAACTGGGTCACCATTGTGCAACGTTTGTATATTGTCAAGTATAAATAAACCTTGCGTAGGATGGCACATTGTCCAGTCTCCCATTTTGAGAGTCTGGCTGTACCCGTTATCGTATTAAACCACTCGGACTGCAAATCTACTTGTCGCTGCGACTTCTTGGTCTGAGTCTTCAACTTCAGCCAAACTCAGCAGAATAATACGCTTTCACTAAATGTATACAACATATTATAGTAAGCATTGTTGTTTTTATCAAAATATACATTGTCATACAGTAACTTTCAGGGGATGTCTTTCCCATGAAGTACATTTTAATTATATTGAATCGAATTGAACAACTAAACTATTACCATTATCCCAATATGAAATATGAGTATACATATATATATACAAATATATATACGGGTATGTCATCAAATATGGGCCTGTGAGACTGTGAGCGTGATAAAGGGCTACACCAATGAAGTTCTCAGACTTGAAGTCGAGTCCGGTCACAGAGGGGAAATTTCTTTCACAAAACATGATGCAATAAAAACAGCAGTGGATTAAAATTCACAGAATAAATCTTATTTTGATGTGACCTAACCTTTGAAATCCTTTATGGGCAATAAAAGAATGCAAGCATTGAAAGAGCATTGACAGCCTTTGTTTTATTTGGCGATCACATGCATTACAAACGTTGTTTAACCAAAGTACACAATGTCTCTCCCGAAATGCACTGGAAGGCCTCCCTCACACCTAATGGCAATCAATCTGGTGCGGGATTGTCCCCGGTACTGGCAATGTGGCAGTCTGGTTGGGTTGTTGGGTTCACCCGTGTTTCTTAGCGTACACACGACAATATCGAAGGGTGTGGTGCTTTTGGTCAAATCACCATAAGGCGCTCCGCCACGATTACAGATGGCCCTGATTGGGGAGAGAGTGGCACGGATGAAGGTGTTGGTCTCTTTACAGTGATTGTTGCCGGTCTCTGAGATTCTTCTACGGCCTATGATCGCATCACACTGATTAATATTCATATCCGCCTTGACATGTTGGTTTATGAACTTCCTGTACGGTTCGTTTACTTCTTCAGAGAGCGGTGTGGTGGAGAAGATGATCAGCAGCAGCAGACACGCACGCTGGCTCTTCATCATTTCTTTGTTGTGGGAGCTTAAGGACAAATTGGTGATTAAACTTTGTAAAAGAAACGGTCGACGATTGTGCCCAGATGAATAACGATTAGCGATTAACAGATGAATAACTAACAGTAAAATCCTTCATGCACAATTAAAACACAAATATAATGACTACAAATATAGAGGTTTACATACCTTTTTGTTAAATACAAAGTTATGCTCTTGCTTTCTTCGATAAAGCCGGTGCTGAAAATTAAAATTTGCCAATTATAACTAGTTTCTTTTGTATTAAGCAAGTTTCTTTTAGAAGTAGAAGGCAATTACCTGTACTGGGTGCAGTGCTCAGGAAAAGTGAAAGCTTGGCAGCCACTGTATAATATTTATAGAAGTTGGGAGTCAGAACTTTGATACTTTTTGAACTTTGATACATAAGTTTGTTTGATAAACAAACTGGGGAAATGGGGACTGGCTGGTAGGCTATGGGGGAAACCAGGAATTGATGGATATATTGCTATTTTTTAAATTTATTTCTGTCACCAGGATTCCTGTAAGTCAACAGGATAGTTTGAGCTTTTTTGTCCGTTTACTTTGAGGCCAAGGTCACATTTCAAATGAAAGACTAACTACTCAATGCAAAGAAAGGACTATTTGAGAATGTATATATTGTTTTTTAATAATGATTAAATATGTATTATACATGAACAAGATAGCATTCTAATGGCATTATGGCACATATTTTCTTTACAGAAATAACAAAATGTTCTGCAGTACGATCATAACGATTTATTCATGACAACAAATAGACTACAAGATCAATACACAAGACACGTAATACCTAACATATAAATACAACAACCAATCGTTTCATATTCGCCATGGCCTGCCTCCATGCAACTCTACTATCATTTATATATGATATGTCATATTATAGTATAAGCATTTGATCCAATGTCTACAGACAGGACACTGTCTTGTAACGTATTGTTATCTGTATAGCCAGGTTAATGGGGTTATGTTTTAAGTTATTTGACGCAAGCAGTGATGCAAAATGAATACCGGAGAACTCCAACGCTGCGTAGTTCAAGGGATCTGTTTCCCCGTCCTACAAGAGAACTGTGTATTACTACCAAACGTCTGAGAGGATTCACATGACACGGTATGTTTCACGAGTCATTTAACAACCATTTGGGCTTAAAATTAGGAGCAAAGCTGAACTAATCTCGACTTACTTTATAACTCTATAACTATTAAAACGTTTCATCAGTTGAAAAAAGGCGTAATGTACTGTAGCGTTACAACGCTCACAAACCTGTAATGTATGATCAGAACGAGGATTATAATCACAAGCAGACAGCAAGCCAACAGCATCCGATGTACCAAGATAGCTAGATTCCAGCAGAAGTAGGGATCTAGAATAAAGATCATCATGAATCTGTAGAACTCATCATATTCTTTCAGTACCATTACATTCACATTAAGTCATGCAGAATACAATATTTCAAATACAATCTCAAATATGCTCTCAGTATAACATCCACATGTGATGAACTTATATTATCTTCTAATTCAATAATTACCAAATTAACTGGAAGTAAGAAGTAAAATATATTGTATATATACCTGTTATGTCCAGTTTAGTTCCATTTCCAAACACAATTTCCCCACATGCTGCCAGGGCACAGTAGTAAGTCCCAGCATCAGAGGTGCCTACATTGTTCTTGGGGAGAGTGTAGACACAGCTCTGTGGAGCAGACGGAGACCCAGAACTATCCTGACATTCACCACTCCTGTTTCCATTCATGTAAATGACAGCAGGGTGAGAAGATCCAGATCTGAACCAGTACACACTGGGTTCCCCTCGGCACTGGTTACTGTGGTCTGTCCTCTGGGAGGTAATAGAGCACTGGAGAGACACAGGGTCTCCCAGCTGAACTGATGCCGACACAGGCTGTTGGACCACAGTCTGGGAGACTAACCTCTGGTCATTGTGATCTACACAGTTAAATACAACAAT
>OMNO01056107.1:0-10164 GCA_900303215.1 Trachyrincus scabrus
CCTCCTGGGGAGACAGTGGTCATCTCTTCCATCAAACTGTGGGGGGGTGGCTGGGAGGAAGCGAGAGAGATACTCTTTTTTATTTTATCGTCTTAAGAGCCCTACTCAGAGAACCACCCCCCCCCCCCCCCGCAAACACACACTCACACACACTCACACACACACTGACTCACATTAATGTTTATCCTCTGAATCATCTTTATAAAGGGCTGACAAGAGACTTGATATATTTGTAGTCCAACATACACACACACACACACACACATACACACACATATATAACCCCTTGCACACCTGACTATGATGGCCAGCTGTGTCGGGGGAGAGCTGAGTCCAGGTTTACGATGTGGGCCGTTTACTGGGGTGACATGTGGGCTGCTACTGTTTTAACAGCCCATCAGTCCTCCGCTAGTCCCACTCACAGGAGAAAAACACTCTTGGTTACCTAAGGCGAGCTGATGACACAATGACATCACCGATCGCTATGCACGATAACGAGTTAAGGTTTTTGTTTACAGAATGGGAGACAAATCAGCCAATCAATGCAAACAATCAACGATCAGCGTCAAAAAAACCATAATGACCTTCAATCCACTTCAAAAATCTTCAAAGCCTCCTTCTTATTTCATTCTGTTCCGTGAACTGTTTCCTCAGCAATTATGCATTTGATTCCCTGCAAGCCTTATTGCAGCACAACAGCGTGGCCGTCTCCCTGCACAAAGCAGTCTTTGATCCACCAACAAGACAGGCCCATCGGGACTGAGTAAACTCGCCATCCCCCCCACTCTGCAGGGCCATGGTGGTGCAGGGGCATGGGGACGGTGGTGGACCAGAGGAATGGGGACGGTGGTGGACATGGGGCATGGGGACGGTGATGGACCAGGGGCATGGGGACGGTGGTGGACCAGGGGCATGGGGACGGTGGTGGACCAGGGGCATGGGGAAGGTGGAGGTCTGGTCAGCCTGCCACATTACATGGAAAAGACACTGATGGTGTCGTGGTGTCTGAAGATTTGTTCCGTCCAACATGACATCCCCCCTGTCAGAGAGGTAGAAATAGCCTCCCAGTGTTCAGGTTCCAGACAGACAGAGGTGCTCTCTTTCCAACCACTACGCTACGTAGGTGATGAGGAATAAAGACGTATCGACATAGATTGGCCTGCACCATAGATTTTTAGATTTAGATCCATGGTTTTCCATAGTAGCCAGTGCTACTGCTACTGCTGGTACTGAACCCTGGGGTGTCGTGTCTGTCTGAAGTTCGTTCTGAAAGATAAAGTATGGTGGCAGCAGATTCACTACAAAAAGAACACGTGTTGACGTATAGTCGTAGTAGTACACATGCCTTCTTCTCAAGCTTTATTTTTAAGATAAAAAAAAAAAATGGTTGTATAGGTCAGCATCCAACTCAACATCTTCGATATTTGTTTAATCCCTATGTGGCATAGAGTTATTATTTGTTTCGTTTTCCTTTTATTTTCAACCCAGAAAAAAAAACTTTGAATAATCTCGCCTGCTAGCCTCCTAGCCTCCTAGCCTGGGATCTGCAGGAACCGGTCCATGAATAAAGCCTATAGAGGTGGTGTGCTCCTGAAGGCGGCCGCTGAGCCCCAGACAAGGTCTTAAATGCCTTTAATAAGATGGGGACAAAGCCCTCTTTCTTCCTTGTTTAAAGAGATTGGGTTCCCACAGTTCAGCCCTGTGAGGCCTGACCACTAGCAGCAGGCTCACGGGCTCATATGCACAAACACACACACACACACACACACACACACACACGCTGTTCAGGGTCTCAAGTACTCAAGGCATGGGATCTGAGGATAGAAGAAGGCTATCTCTTTACTTCCCTCTCTCTGTTCCTGTTCCTGTGTCTCAGTTCCTGTGTCCTCAGAGTCCTTGGAAGACCCTTCATGATCACTTTGATCACTGATAGAAGAGAGTCCCCCTAACCCATCTCACTCCATACTATGTCATACTCCTATATAGTAAGAATATCCTTTATCCTAAAGTTCAAAGGACAACAGCGTTAAATAAATGCAACACTATCACATGGTTTGGAACGAATAGAAAAAGTCACCAGCCATCCCTCCACAGAGGTCCTTATTAAAAAATATGAATTTAGAAATAGCCTAAAAATAACTTCAAACAACCTTTAAAGGATAACTTTGCGGATTTTCAACCATATCTCTATCTATCCGCATTAGGGCATCCCTAATAGGGATATAGTGTGAAAAAACGTCTGCAGTTGTGGCCGATGCTCTCTGTGTCTCTAGGGCACAGCTCAGCGCAGATGCAGAATCTTACCCCGACTCTGTCATTTGATGGAGTTTGGGTAAGATTCGTGTCATCCGGCGGACAAAAGTAGCGGGGAGATCTGGGTGCAGGCAACATGGAGGAAAGGCAAACATTGTTCATTTGCATATACTACCCACATTGAAATGATACAAAGCCGGTGGAAAAGCGGCAAAGTTCCCCTTTAAGACAACACCTGTGCTACACCCTGGTTGGCTACTGCAAGAAAACGTGGTCTCCGTGGGCTATTGAGCCCCAAGAGGAGAAACAGAGCAACGGTTTAGAACACAGACACACTGGAAGGAGGAGTGGGCACTGCTGCAGTAGTATAGCACTGAGCTAGCCCAACAGAATGTTATTTTTCTGGGTAAGCAGCATATGCTGTACATACTGTTTGACAGTTTTCATGAAGTCATTGATCCTCATTTACTACCTGACTCACACGAGTCGGGTAATACCACATCTGTGACAATCATGAATGTGCTGTCATAACATTACAACCACTTGAAATGTCATAAAATGTTAAGAAATGCTTAACATTGATTGATACGTACGACAATACTAATTTATTCACTCCGATGTTTAAACACTGCATTCAGGATTTATTGATATTACATATATGTATAGATATATTACACTATAGAAAGCACTCCATGTGCTCTCCATGCTCTACTACTAGCTCACACCTCTCCTGGTCAGCCATACTGACGAAATAGCAATGCAAGTATAGGAATCATACATGGGGGTCTCAATAAATAGCCTATTGTCCAACGGTTACGATAGCAGCCTATTATTACAGCAGCCTATTGTGTACAAGCTTTGGTTATATTCTCACTATGTAAAGCACTTAGTACCTTGAAAAGGTATATACTGTATATAAATGCAATTCATTCTGCTTCTTCTTATTATTATTATTATTATGAGAAGAATGAAGCAGTTGAAGCAGAGTTTGCATAGCTTAAGCTATAGTGCACGGTTATATATAGCTAGCAGGATATAATAAATCATCAACCAAGCTAGCTATGGCACAGAGTAGTGTGAACTGTGCTGTACTCACATAAGTCAAATAGAATGAGAATGTGAGAATGTGAGAATATGCTCTCACTGTAAAGTTTGTTCTACACGTGGGTCATTATAACCGATTTAAAATACATAACATACCATTTTGTCATTATCCATTGTAACTAGTAGATGAAGAGGCATATACTCTCTCACTCTACTGAGACAGGTCTTGGCACAAGTTCTTTCATCAAACAAGAACCCTACCCGGAGTAGGTGAATAATGTAGAAATAATCAAAGTCATGTTACTGAAAGTAAATCTCACCATAGCAAGATACCAGTATCGGTATCATCTACATGTTGTTGTTGGAACACGGATCAGGTGTAAGAATACAGATGGATGATTTTGAAAACAGAGACTTGTTGGTGACAAAAACATTGATGAATGGATTACCCGAGGGCCCCTCTTCCCTGGCTGTCCCGGTATCCCTGGAGGCCCCACTCGTCCCTACAAGGCAAAGATTGAAAAAGTGACAGATTAGTGAACAGGACTAAATAAATAAATACACTGATTTTGTTATTACACCCCAGTAGAAACATTGAAAAAGAGGCATTCTGCTTCATGGAGGTTGATGGGTTAAGGCTGACTCATGGAGCTAGCAGGAATGTCAGCTAGTTTTGAGAACAAATTCATACATAACATGAATTAGCAAAGCTCTGAAAGCATTAGATCCAGTCTAAGGACCAAGAACTAGAGCTGAATCACATTTTCACAGAAATGAATTTATATCATTACTGTAACTTATTTCAATAGGCTAGTGTGCACAATGTGACCAAAAAGGGAACAGTGTTATATCGTGTCTTCCAAAGGAAACACATCCTTAAGGAATAATTCATCCCTTTAATAGTGATAATGCCAGAGACAATATGTAAAGTATGAAACCCAGAGGCCACATTAGTTACATCTAGATCTAAGGATATAAGATAACATAAATAGCTCAGCAAGAAATTCTTGCATCAAAGACATCCAGACATTAATTGTGTAAATGTGCACAGTTATATATAGTGGAGAAGGCTCTGATCTTTAGGGTGGCATGAAAAGGTAGCAGAATTTCATGGCAATTAGCGGAAGGGACCAGCTGTTTAGCTGTTTAGCACATGCTTGTTGTGATGCTACATGCATTATGTGTTTGCTTTCCCAAGCCTAGCAATTCAAAGTTTGTACTCATCAAAGATGGGCCAGAAAAGTCTGGTACAATCTGGCACAAAGAGCCATATCAAACATATACAATTTTAAAGAAAAACCTTTGTTTAGCATGCATTGCCATGTAAATGCACACCAGATGTCTTTGATGAAAATAATGATTAATAGTCAACCATTATTCTCAAATTTGCATATACTGTTACTGTTGCACAGACAGTAAAAGTGACGGATCAGATCGGCATTCATTCTTAGCGGAAGACATTTTAACAATCACATTTTTGCTTTGATTTATTATCCCTTGTCAAAACTGTGTTGCTTCTTCCTACGCTGCATACAGCCTGGTTATACTAAGGGTCACCATAACCAAATATTTTCTTAAAATGCTACCTGTAAATGACATAGTTCATAACCCACATATGCAATAATCTGCATCATTTGTTTCCCCAACGACGAATGACAGCAGGGAATTGTCGAGTGCAACAGAAAGCCTACTAAAACTGTTCATTTAATGACCAAATAAAAGTCTTGGAGGGTTCATTTTACTAATGGAAAATGAGGACATGGTTCCCCACTTTTATTACCTGAACTACAGGGGAACATTAAGAGCTACAGAAGTTTACATAGTGTGAACATCACTCAATATAAACACAGACGTACCAATAGAAAGTAGAGTTGGATGAATATTTCTTTGAATATGTAATTACTTTTAGCTATTTTTGTAATTGTGGGTATTTTTAAATATTAAGTGTGGACATGAACTTGTGTAATATAGTTCTGACTAATTTGTTTATACCAGACTTTGCATTGAAAAGTTATTCAAACTCATCATGCCCATGCTATAATTTAGATAATCTAACTTGTCGTCTTGAAACATTGTTTTGACTCATGTAGTTAACCCTAACCCTAACCATAACCCTAACCCTAACCCTAACCCAAAATGATAAACAGAGACAGACATTTTTCTATCTTAAAGCATCACCAGCTGTGGTTGTACCCTTCCCTGTCATGCTGTACTCAATATCTCAATATGCTGTGGTTGGGTCCTTGTTTTAGTTGTGATTATTCAGTGGCGATTTATTTTAAGCCTTGACCCTTTTGTGAACATTTCCATCCACTCACAAGAATCTCACACCATACTGCCAGCGCTTGGCAACGTCTACGACTCTATGACCCTACTGCCCGTTTCCATCCAAGCTGCTGAAGAGACAACCTCATGCAACACTAAGCACCAAATGGTAGCACCTTCAAAAATAGACTGCAAGCCTTTCCTTACTAGACCGTAGAGTGGGTCCACCTCATGCAAAGCATTTGTTCATGCCTATAAAAATAAAACATTCGGGGGAGTCATTGTTTGGTCTCTCTCTCAAACTTCACGAGACCACACAGAGAGTTGTCAAAGGACCACACGATGTCTCTATAGAGGGGCTTCGTGTTCTGAACCTCAAGAGTGGGTCAAGTCAAGAAGAGCAAGCTGCTTGAGAAACATCATAAGGGAATGAGCAAAATACATGTTGATCTCCAAACCTGCTGCCGAGGCCATAAGAGTTAATGAGGCAAATAATAGCAGAATAATCATCGTAGCGATTCTGCACAAGATGTTCTCAATTATAATGCACTAGATATTTAGGTTAGGCTTTGTTTTGCATTGTTTCGGTTTTTGACAGAGAACTCACCGCTGGTCCTGGTTCTCCCTTTAGTCCAGGTGGTCCAGCCAGCAGAGAGTATTGGGTCGGTTCCAAGTCAAATATTTGGAAGCCATCTGTTGCAGCTGGGGTGACGGGGATAAGCGCAGTAGGTTTAACATCCGGCGTCTTGGTCACTCTTGGCTGAAGTTTCTTTGGGGCCATTGTAATCAGCTGCTTCTGGTGGAGAAGGTAGGTGTTTGAAGAGGATCCCAGTTTGGCCGCCGCAGTGGTCTGTGGAACTGATTTTATCTTCGGTGGCTTGGTGAAGGCTGCTAAAGGCGTGCTGTTGACGGAGGGATTTTGGATTTTAGCATCTCCTTCTGCCAGTTTTCTGGCTAGCCTGCCATGAGGTGTTGGCTTGGGGATTGTTGGGCTCGCAGTGACAGTGTGAGTACCAGACTTAAGTGGGCGGTCCAATCCTTGGTGTAACGCAGGCGAAACAGACGTAGTCCTATACATTGGAGAGGCATGTGTTGGATGCACAGTTTTATTAAATGTGGATGATGGCTGGATCAACTTAGTCCTTCTCTTTTCCTCAGGCCAGCCCAGAGTGGCCTTATGGGCCTTTTTCGTTAGCTCGGTCGACGACAGTGGAGTTATTTGGGTGACAGTAACATTTAGCTCCATGGGAAGAAGAGGTAGTAGGGGGGGAAGAATGGGCCGATATGAATCGGCCTCTCTGCATTGTTTCTTAATGTAATCACAATAGTTATGAGCTGCCTGAGCAGACGGATAAATGTCAAACTGACAGATGGCGCCTTCGAATGGCACCGAGGTCTGGTTCATTTTGCCCAAAAGGAAAGAACCCTCTGGATCCAGGGTCTCCTCCTTCCTCAATTGCAAATCTGCATGTGCAGTTCGGTTTCCACAAGCAGTGTATAAAAATACCCGCTGTCCTCGGATATCCAGGGCCAGGCTGTGCCACTGTCCATCATGGACGTTGTAGTCGAAACTCACAGAGTTCCTCTGGCCTACGTGCACTATGACCTTCCCTGGGGCTAGCTGAACCCCGAGCTGCAGTTTCTTCTTCTTCGACAGGATGGTGAAGATAAAGGCACTGTTGACGCGATGGGCAGAGAGGCTGAGGATCACGGAGAGGTTTGTGGTGGCGTAGGAAGCGGGAAGAACCGTGCGCAAAGGCACTTGGACCCGCGCCCTCTGCGTGAGGATGACTCCTGATTTGACGGCGATGACGCCGTTTGGGACGGGGCGCGATCCGCTCGCCCCCTGCCGACCGGACAGCCCAAGCCACTGTAGCACGTCCACATCTGCAGGGAGAATAGATTAAATATGATACCGGTGTAATGCTATGAAACAATACACAAATGAGCAGCCACGTTTACCACGGTCAATAGTTACCACGTCACAAGAAAAGACAAACAAAATCAAATCTTAAGCTTGAGGACGCTCAGTGTAGAGAGGTCAGTGTTAGATTGCACAACTTGAAGGTAGTCTCGGGATTAATTAAGTTTTGTTCGCGGTGAGGTGACATTTATGACCTGGTAAATGAGAATAGATTATGACACTAAACCTGCACGTCGAGCTAGATTGTCTAAACTATGTTGTCTAAACTATGCAGACTGTGTCCAGAACCTGTTATTATACTTTTTAATATACCATGCGTGTGTTTTATTAATTATTTGTTTTCCCTGGCTCTCTGTTCCACTCAAGTGCCTTTATCTATGAACAACATAATCAAACAGATGTCTTTATTTTAGATTTGAACAGATGAGATGTGTAATCTTGACTCAGAAGGAGCATACGTATGTCAAGATAGTCACATTAAGAGTGGACATTATGTAACAGACGCTATGTAAAGAGACAGAGTGTGGCGATACATCAACAACCATGCAGTGATAGCAGATTATATAAGAACGTGTTCTCGTCCTTCTCTGCTGCAGATGGAATCCCTGGGGAGGATTGCTAGAAATATTTGAAAGATGTATATTTATAGAATGGACTAAAACTAACAATCTTCCCATGTATGTAAATAGTGAGTCTGTCAAATATGGATGACCACGAAATCAGAACGCTTGGATTACAGCATATGGACTCAAACTCAAAATTACTCAAAGAAATGTTAGAACTATAGAATAATACAGACTTTTATATCTATGTCTATCAACGTTTGGACCACATAGCCATGATGATATCAATAACAAACACACGCACACACGCAAACGCACACAAATACACACACACACACACACACATATAAACACCCTCCACCACCACCACTACCAGGAGGTCATCTACAGAATAGCGATAGCTAGGCAGGAAATCTGTACTATAAACTACAACTTGAGCTTGACCACGTGGAAGACTTGAACATGGTCATCCACTTCAATGATGGTCTCCCACTGGGCCAGCCTATAACTCCCACGTAAAACTTAATGTATCACGACAGTTGCATAAACACAACATTAAGAAGTTCAATCTGGTTTGGGTTTTAGAGAGAAGAGCGTACTGTAAATGTTTCCATGATACTACAAGCCATCAGTGATCAGCTTAGCAATTAGCAAAGTAATGGGGAACAAAAGATGAACAAATCGCAAACAAACGGCAATCAATGTTTTCTTTGTGTTGTTTCTGACAGCTGTGGCTGTCCCATATCTAGACTTCCCAAATAGAGTCAACACCGACACCAAACCAGAGGCATTATGCATTTGCAATTTTGGAAAGTAAAAGAAAAGTTCAGTTACAGAAGTAATTTTACATAGTGTATGCATAGTGTATATACCCCTTGCGATGTGTATAGGCATGCAATGAGAAAAGGAAGCAATCCATCACATAGAAGAAAAGGAAATGCATGTGAAAACATTTTGAAAGGAGTCACATAAAGAGGCGGTGAGGGGACTTTATGATGCACCAGACAAAGTATAAAGAGAGCAAAACCAGATTTGCGGCCGTCCGAAAATAAAGCCGTGCTATTTAGTGGGAGGTCCGAGGCCTCTGGCTAATCTGATCCCAAGCAGGCCGTACTTTAGGCCCACGTCCAAAAGAACAGGCAGAAGGAGCAGAAGGAGCAGACATCGCCGGCTCTAAGACGTACTATCTCTCTTAAGACAAAGTAAACAAACTGCAGCCCAGTTTCAGAATAGAAACACCAGATGAAGAACCCTGGCGGAAGTACAACTGGCCACACTCAGGGAGGACAAAAC
Source organism: Trachyrincus scabrus (assembly GCA_900303215.1). Classification (NCBI taxonomy): domain Eukaryota; kingdom Metazoa; phylum Chordata; class Actinopteri; order Gadiformes; family Macrouridae; genus Trachyrincus; species Trachyrincus scabrus. The sequence goes on from OMNO01056107.1 coordinate 9,343, forward strand.
GCGGTTCACTCGGGTCGCGGTTAATCCCGACATGACTTTGACAAATATGTGCATGTGCAACAACAGAGGGGGCCCGTGTTTCGTAGGCGGCTTGCTTAGCTACTTAGCACTCAGTTCAGCACCAACGTATTCTTGTTAACACATCGACACTATCCACATTGACACATTCACCCTGCTGGGCACTCACCTTGAGCCTGCGCCGACCTCAGTGAGCAGGTGAAACACAGAATGGTCCAGAGAATCAGCACTCTCCTGTTGGGGGAGGGAGGGAAGAGACAGTTTAGAAATGCCTTTTAGAGAGCGAGAGAGAGAGAGAGAGAGGGAGAGACAGAGAGACAGGGGGAGAGAGACAGAGAGAGATGGAGAGCGACGGAGTGAGAGGGAGAGGGAGAAAGAGTCTTCCTTGGTTTCATTTTTAAACTGCTTTGGCAGCTTGCTTGAATTGAATTGAAATTGAAATTGAGAGAGAGAAAGGGAGCGAAGGAGAGAAAGAGGGAGAGAGAGAAAGAGAGAGAGAGGGAGCGAGAGAGAGAGAGAGAGAGAAAGGGAGCGAAGGAGAGAAAGAGGGAGAGAGAGAAAGAGAGAGAGAGGGAGCGAGAGAGAGAGAGAGAGAGAAAGGGAGCGAAGGAGAGAAAGAGGGAGAGAGAGAAAGAGAGAGAGAGGGAGCGAGAGAGAGAGAGAGAGAGAGAAAGAGAGAGAGAGAGAGGGGGGGAGAGAGAGAGAAAGAGAGGGAGAGAGAGAGAGAGAGAGGGAGAGAGAGAGAAAGAGAGAGAGGGAGAGAGGCTCAATCAAGGAAGAGTTTGTGTTCTTCAAATATAGATC
>OMNO01056117.1:6778-22838 GCA_900303215.1 Trachyrincus scabrus
ACTGGTGCTTGGATGAGAGCCATTTCTGGTGCACCATTTTGTGTCTAGGACAAATGTCTTATTTATACTGCCTGCATCCTGCTTATAAATAGACCGTTGGAACAAACGATCTGGATTCCTCTTTCGAAATACGTAATGTAATTTAAACAAGTGCTTCACTGAAATGTTGAGATGGTTTCTCATTTATCCAGGAATAGTATTTTACCAGGAGTTCGAAGGCCTGGCTCCACTGAACATCTGCATGTTTCTTTTGGGGTAAATATTGACTCAGTGTCACACCCAGTTACACGCTAAGGACACGGGCTATCGATTGAACACATTTTCTCTTCCTGCAGCTGTCTTTTGTCTTTCCTCGGCGTGTTCCTGATAGCCAGAAATAGAACACAAATAAAACCGCAAGATCGCACTTTTATCACAATGGATAAAGTCCCCGGTAAGCACGTCGGTACCATCCATGTGACCACCGGTGTGTCAGCCCACTCCCGTCAGCTGCACTAACGAGCTCCGCTCTCTCCGTCTGGACAGGAAGGAGGTACACCGAGACCGTCCAACCCGGGGCCAACACTTCAACATATGGATCACTGGCAGCCAAGCTTATGTGCAGCAGGGCTGGCCAATCAGATGATGGCTAGAACCAAGTGCGTCTGTTGGCTGTGCTGGTTTAGCTGAAGGCAGCGCACAAAATGAACTATGTATGAAAAGGTATTTATTTAAAAAGGAATAGTAGTATATATATATGTATATATATATAATTATAGTACAAATCAGTGGTATTTTTGGCCACAACTTTGGTATTACATTTTTTGCCATGATTGTTAATTGCATTAACAGAAATATGACTTTTATGCTTTTTTTATTTGTTTTTAATGATAATAATAATAATGGACTCTTGATGAGAAACAGCTCAGGATAAAAAGCATACACAATGCACAACAGATCAAATGTAAATCCTCCAGCACTGTTTTTATTTGGAGACAACCAACACAATCCAGTCTAGCATTAATAATATAGTTACTTTGTACATTTCTAAATATCTCCATAACCACAGCAATAATGTAGTGTAATTGTACTGTCAGTCCAGGAACAAATGTGACGTTTGAACATTGTCTAGAGATAGCGGCAAGCCATGCGGTTTAAGTTGGTGCACTTGCGCCCTCTTCTGGCAGAGGGAGGCCATTGCGCCCTCTTCTGGCAGAGGGAAGCCCTGACGATGGTCAGGCATTCTGGTGCTTCTGGGTTCAAATCACTGCCCGCCCAATAAAATGATACGAGACTAAAGTTTGCATAATATTCATTAAGCATCCATTCGGAATGATTCTCAAAGGGAGTACATGAGGTAATGGTCTGGAAATACTGATATAGTAGGAGAATACTAATATCACCCCGAGATGAAGCAACAGGTGTGGCCTATGACTTCCTCTTTTGGACCAGATTGTAATGTTTGTTTCTCTCGGGGAAAACCTCCATTACATGACGCTCACGACGCCGGCCCTCAAAGTCCCATTTTATTGGTTTATAAGCTCTTTTTAATAACCTGCCGAAAACAACAGGAACGTAGATGCACAGACATCCTTACCTCAGATCACCTTGTCAACTGCACAGTGAAGTGTGTCAGGGAAAGTTTAGCGTTGCCTAGCAACAACACTCTAATGTACCACCTACACATTATGGGATGTGTGGGCACCCCGGGTTCATGCAAGGTGGAACTTCACCAATAGATGAATGTTAATGCTTGTTTCTGCATAGAGGCTGGGACGTCAAAGGTTAATGTCAGGAGGTAAACACGAGCCGTTTGTTTATACTGCAGGGAAATGGAGCGCTACCATTGGCCCTTGGATGGCAGCCTAATGAGAGAAATCACTGGCTCAAATTCAAACAAGGACTTTATTGGATGGCTCAAAAATAGATTCGATTAGAATAGATGGATAGATTAGGCCAATGGAATCTTTGTGAACGCAAATATTCTCCAATGTACAGGGATTTAAAGAACGTTAACGTGAAAAGGAAAAGTCATCATCCCATCAAAGGTTTGGTAATAAAAAACTAAAACAGGCTTCAAGCCCCTCTTCTGGAAGACTCAAAAGAATCAAAAGGATTGTTCTAACGGGAAGATGACAGGATGATGATGTGCACTTCCTCAGTAATACGTACAAGTAAACGGTATCATTTTCTGATGGTGCTTTAGCATGCAGTAATGTCCCACACTGTTTAAAGGACCTCAAGGCACCAGGGCTACCGGAGACCGCTTCTCAAATAAACAATCCCATAATAAGCTTCTCTTGTATAACGTAAGCGCATGAAACCTTCCAAGGGCAAGCGGAGCGTTTCTTCCTGCTAAACCAACCAATGGGTTCAAACTCACTGACCTTAAGGGCGCGACCCCGGGATCAAACCTCTACGTTGAGCTTTGCCAAGCGGTAGTGAAGGGCGCTGGGGTTCCTCAGCAGCACCACGCCCCTCTGCTCTGCAGGCTGAGCCAGCAGGGTGTGAACCAGGCCTTCCAGGCTGACCAGGCCCAGCGCCTCCCCACAGCCGGCCGACAGGGAGAAGTCTCCCTGGGTGACCCAGCCCAGCGTCACGCGTGAGCAGTGGGAGGTGACGCTGGGGAGAGGGTCGGGCCACAGGCCTAAAACAAGATCTGCGGAAGACGTGGCGGAGCAGGATGAGGCGGAGGCAGACGCGTGGGTGGGCTCAGCGACGGAAGACGCGGAGGCGGGATCGAGCGGAGCCGGGGGAAGTCCGGGGTCCGGGTCGGAGGTCGGGAGCGTGGTGGAGGACGTCGGGGGCGTGGTGGAGGACGTCGGGGCCGGAGCGGACTTCTTGTTGGTCTTCTTGCGGTGCTTCATTTGGCTCTTGAAGGGGTCTTTGTGGGGGTGTTCCAGCGGGCCGCTGTAGCCGGCTTCCTTGTTGCCCAGGCGACGCAGGTCCTCCTGGGTGGCCACGCACACCTGGGCGTGGAGCTCCGGGTTTCCCTTTGACAGCAGAGACAAGCGCACCCACGCCAGCGCCCTCACGTGCGTGGTCAGAAACGCGGCTCGGGATGCGGCGTCCAGAGGCGCTTGGTCCCGCGCTCGGAGTGACCTCTGACCTTTGGAAGTGGTGGGCCGGCACCAACCAGAGAGCAGCTTCAGAGACTTTCTGTTCCTGGAGAGAGCACCAAGGAAAACACAATTCAGACTGCATCGTTCATGTTATATTATATAACATTCACTGTGAACCTGAGCGTGTACATCACAGACATTCCTGTTCTGCAGAAATCTTGGCCAAGCCAGAAAAAAGTATACGTGAACTCATCCAATATGTTCCTTGTTAGATGCACCATTATTCATAGTTCTCTTCCCTCCCCGTGAGGACAGATGCAACTCTTCCCCAACGCTAATCTCTGTGATGAATTACAGCAATTTGTAGCAGACCATACGCTGGGTAAGTCTCATCAGACACTACGATGAAGACTAGAGCCATGCATCAGACACTACGATGAAGACTAGAGCCATGCATCAGACACTACGATGAAGACTAGAGCCATGCATCAACCCTGTCAGGAAGCACCCCAAGCAGCTCGGGGAATTACAAAGAAAATAGAAAAAGTAAGCAGTGATTAATACGCGAGGCCTGTGAAACGCTATAGAACTGCATATTACATATTCCAACAATATTATTAGAAGTGTGATTTAGTGAGTCTGTTAAAGCGTCGTCTGTGGGGACCTTGGGAGGGAAACTCACGTCGTCCTATGGGGTGAGAGCGGCTAAATCCGCCTGGATTGATGAATCCAACGTCAAGTATGATGGACAGTACCTAATCTACGTCTTGGTTTCACATTTTTGTGCAGAAATGTTAATTTGCAATGTCGGTGGACAAAACAGTTACCATTAAAGTTGAATATGGACATTAGAAGATGTGCTATTGTCTCGTTGCAGGATGTAAAACCTTTTATCAAAGATCAATGCAAGCTCAGAGATGCCACTGTTCACATCACAGTAGAAACAGTATATAATAATACATACACACATAATATTAATGTATTATTACATAATGTATTGTTCGTATCAGGGCTGGGCGATATGGCCAAAAATGTTATCACGATAATATTTTTCATATCAGTCGATAATTATCACGATATATATATTAATTATTTCTGTCAAGTTGAAAGTCTATTTTTTGGCTCTTTCTCTGCTCAGTTGGTTTAGTGTTTTTGTAGGTAGAGGAAAACAGACTCAAAAACAACTAAACCTCTAAATTAACTAAATCTCATAATTCTATCATCGTTACCGTGGAGGATTTTCTATATAATACAGAATAATAATAATAATAATGTATTATTATTAGTGTATAATAATACATAAACATAATAATGTACTATTAGCGGTACCTGAGGACACTGAAGCCACTCTGCGCCACAGTCACTGGACCCTCCCTCTCTGATGTCACTTCCTGCACGGCCGCCCGCGCACCATGCTCCGCCCGACTTTGTCCTCGTCTCTCCGCGCCGCGTCCCGACTCTGTGGCCTCGCTCGTGATGAGCTCCCACTCCTCCACCAGCTGTTGCCAGGGGCAACGGAACGGAGCCAGACAGCCATGTTTTATGTAATTGGTCCTTTTGGCAGGCGGGCGCCTATGGAAGAGGTCGGGAGGTCAAACGCTTGTCAAACCGCCGGGGCGGCCCTGCCAATTTACGGGACACATCACGAGATCATGACTCATGGCTGGCCGGGGACGGGCGGGCACACAGCCTCGTTAGCGGCTCCTCACCTCACTGGAGGCGGGATGGAAATTAACTTCCATGCCCTCCTCTATACCCCCGTAATGATGAGTACAGCTATTTTGGGAGTTGCCCTGGAAGGCAAATATTAGGCAGAAATACTAAATGAGATCCTGCTCCAAGTTAAGGTCCGCTCTGTGGGTGGAAGGACACGCCCTATGCAGCGATTAGAGACAAACATTACACTTTTTATGTCACGCCAAGCCAAGTCATGACAAAAACTATGTGACATTCTTTCTGCAGAAAATGGAGCTATTTTTCTGGCAGGGTCTGAAAGTTTTGTGACAGTGACTTGTTTTGATTATCAGACAAATCAAGGGTTAGGGCACACTTCATCACTTCATCACTTCAACCACCTGAACAGACACACAAACAAGACACAGAGTCCACATAATTCACGGTCTCAGACCTGGAGACCTTCTGACCTCTTGAACGTGTTGAGCAGCTCCGTCTCCTGTTCCTCCTGGAAGCGGACGCCAGCGGGGCAGTCGGGGTATTCCTGGGGGAAGTGGGGTGCTCCTTGGTTCTGGGAGTGTTTCAGGCCCATCTTCAGACCCCCGATACGAACGCCCCGGTACACCTTGGCGAGGACAGACATTACAGTAGAGTGTTAATGAATTACAACACAAACTGACTGATTGACTGGAGAAGCGGAAGCGATGCTCTACTTCATACATTATTAATTTGTGTTCATCACAATTGAGTATTACATAATTTATTGGCATTCTTGAAAAATGAATAAATATATATATCACATCAAATTAAACCCTGGAGTATGGTGTGTCGCATACATTATGAATTGTAGGTTTAAAAACACTAAACATTTAACTGCATCTGTAGTCATTCAAGTAGAATCAAATGATAGTTGAAAGGTCAAATTGCAATTAAACAAACAAAAATATGAAAATATGTTGAGACTAGATGTATTTTCAGATTTCCTTCTTCCGAATCAGAACGTGAATCCATACAGAACATTCTACAATTTACATAAAGAGGGACACACCTCGTCTTATTTCAAAGTAATGGCGTGAGAACGGCAGCGTGTGGAGGTGCTTACCAGCGGGACCCAGAAGGCCATGCCCCAGCCCTTGGGCAGCAGCAGGTCCCAACCCGCACCCCAGGAGCTCATCTCCTGGCCCACCTGCTTCCCGGGCTGGTGCACCAGCAGGACGGGCACCCGGCTCTGCAGCGGGACGGGACTCAGTCTGGAGCCGGGGACCAGCACCTCTCGCTTCATGCGGTTTATCTCCTGTTGGGTGACACACCGTGAGACGCTGGGCTTGTATGACATGATGACTGCAGGCATCCACTGGTTGGGCTCAAGACTTTAAAAAGTTACTTTAAAACCTTGTGTGAAGTGACGACAAACCACATATACAAATCGTATACGTTGAAGATATTTCTGGTGAAATAAATAAGATGAATATATATGTTATATAATTCAGACTAAAGTGTGCATATGTACATTCCACTGAGGCATGAAGGAGAAAAAAGAAACCAACATTACCTGTTCTGATAACTTGTTGTCGGTGACGTTGTCACGGACAAAGTGGTCCCACAGGGAACTCTGACAGCAGTGCTCTGGTACCCCTTTCAACATCAGTTCCCTCCTCTTCTCGTCAGCATCTAAAGGATAGCGATGTCGCTCAAGTCACCGGGACGTGCAACGCTACTCATCACTACTCTGTGCACCGATGAGGTACATCGTCTGCTACTTGTGCTGATTGGAGGAGGATTAATATTATCCGCTACGGCTAACATTGTTTTAATAACTAACGAATGGTTAATCTGCCATAGTAGTAGCCAAAATATTCACCAATATCAATGTGCTGCCTCTATGTCATGTTTGGTTCCTAGCCAAGGCTACCCCGGTCCCTGGTCAGACATTTCTACCCAAGATGTGATCTGTTGATAACATCTGGGCAGATGTAGAGTCAGTGTAGTGGGTCACTGAGGGCGTGGTCAGAGCACAGGGTCCTGCCAGGATTCGAACCTGGCACATCTGCATGGCCAGGCAGAGGCTCCCCAGGAGCACAGAACCAGATGTGTACTCAGTGAACCAGCCCCAGCGCCACACAAAACACACACATATTGTCTGGGGACACGTCGGCGCCCACTGAGGGAAAGACTAGAATCTCATATAATGCGTTAATACTCATAGAACCAGATTGCGTTGAATCCAATGTTTTGCGCGCGGTGCTTCTTGTGTACAGAACGTGGGGCTAGCCCACCACCGTCTCCTAGGCCAGATTGTACCTTGGTCCGGCGAAACGTTAGACAAAGCTTTGGTTCTCTTCTGGGGCAGGGTCAACCTGGGGTCCTCGACGTTGAGGCCCAGCACCGTGCCGGGGGGGACCTCCCCTGTGGAGTAGATGCCTAGAGGACAGCAGTGTGTCAGGTACCCGTGAGGCCGTGTAGCACAGGCTCCTCTGATGCCGTTTTGGGCACGTGAGCAAACTAGCTGTAGGTACAAATCTGACATCCTGATTTAAGGAATGATTAACCAATGAGAAGCGGACCTTTGAATGTGTGGAAAAGCTCCGCTTGTTGCCGGTGTAGGGTCATCTTGGCCTGGTCTTTGCAGTGCTCAGGCCACCAAAGGGGAGAGGTCTGGGCTTTGCTCATGGCCTGAATCCATATAAAAACAAACAACATACTTGTAGAACTAAAGAAAAAACCACACTTGACTTCATCATCAGAGGCTTAATGCTGAAGGTCGTACATCACAGTCCGTGGCCGCCTCCAGGGCTTCTGTCAGAACGGCATGCGACTGCGGTCCAATCAGCCGGTACCGCACGATCTCCATGGTGAGGTCACTGGAACAGAACACACAACTCAACATCCACACCCGCTTCAGGAGACGTCACGAATCAGACTGAATGCATCCCTGATATTTCTTTCAGGACACTTCTTGACAGCAAAGCATTTGATTTAATAGAACATGATCATGGGAAGACACAGGCAGCGATTTACCAAGCATCTTCAGAGAGACTATGGGTGTACATGATAACCCTAACCCTAACCCATGATACAGGGTAACTTTCACACATGGGCAGAAACAACAGAGGAAACGAGAGGTGAGGGCCGTGGGTGGAGAGTTAAGGGTTGGCCTCAGTATCAGACGTCCTGGCTACAGCGGCAATGCTAATGCTAACTTAACACCTTTCAATTGGAGAGAGGAAGGGAGCTATATCTAGGGGCAAAGAGATTTAGGCTTATATAATTAACTATATGTGGTGTGTAGTTCATATTTTACATGACAATCACCAATCCTAAACGCAGCTCATCCCATGTGTTCACTAACCGTATGAGTACTGTGTTTACTAACTGTATGAGTATTGTGTTTTATGAGTACTGTGTTTACTAACTGTATGAGTACTGTGTTTACTAACTGTATGAGTATTGTGTTTTATGAGTACTGTACTAACTGTATGAGTATTGTGTTTTATGAGTACTGTACTAACTGTATGAGTATTCCCGTGGGTGTGGAGGTCCAGCTGACGGGGGTCGAGGGAAGTCTGGTTCCATCTCCGAGTATCTTCTTCTCCGGGGGTCCGCCGTCGCCGCCGTCGTCCCCGGCGCCATGTTTCCTCTTGGCCCCGGGGGTCTTCTTGGCCCCGGGGGTCTTCTTGGCCCCAGGGGTCTTCTCTGCCCGGCGGGGTCCCGGATGCGGGGCGGGGGCCGGCTCCACCGGCGCGGCCACCGGAGCGACGGCTGGGATTATCGGCTCGCTGCACCGACACACGCTCTGCAGCTCGGGGAGGAGGTCCTGGAGAGGAAGGTTCCTGGGAGCTCAGAGAGGAAGGTTCCTGGGAGCTCAGCATGGTTGGCTTAGAGCCAGACTTTGACCCCGACAACTGACGTTCACGTCACTAGTCACTCGGCACAGACGGCACACATTATCTTACAGCCTGCAGGGATTCAGGATTCAAACCTGCAGCCTCCCGGTCGGGCATGTGACCAGTCGGAGCCGTCCCGATTCCAGTCGTGACCATCAAACATGTTTGATGATCACGACTGGAATCGGTACCGATCTGAGCCGTGATCCTGTAGTGCAAATCAGTCGTTAAATGTGTGATGCCCGGTCTTTTTAGGATTAGGATTGTAAAAGTCTTCTGGCGTGTTCCCGGCTTTTGCGAAAGCAACTGCATGGTTAATCGAACCCAATAGCATTAGTTAGTGAACAGACCTGCTTGAGAGTGGGATGGGCCCAGATCCACAGCTGTCTATGAGAGGAGCCTGGGGTTCTGGGCCTCCAGAGGAAGGAGACAGGACCCAGGGGCTGGGAGGGGTACTGGCCCGCTCGGTACACGGTGGTGCTGCCCTGCCTCCGCCCTGACAGCGGTAGCACCGCAGCAAACGTAGGACCTGCAGATGGAAGCCAGTGAGCTCTATTGGCTAACCTGCTGCTGTGGGTCACAGGTCAAAGGTCAAGGGTTCTGCCAGCTACTAATAATAAACTACAAACTTTGCTATGACTAATAATTAACAAGTCATTATTTGCGTAATGCAAAATAGCCTAATTGAAAATCTAAATGGCCGCCTTAACACAGATGCTCAGTGGTAGATTGTTTTTAAGACAAATAAGGCTTATTCCATTTGATCGAGTTCTTACAGTATTTGCGATTAGATGCAGGGTAGGTGATTACCTGTCTCCTTGCTGGTCAACTGAGACAGACAGGCAAGGAGCCTGTCTTCCTCTCCTTGTAACTCTATGCAACAGTAGTAGGACAGATCCTGTACAGACAGACGAACACACAATCATGTTTACAGTCTGTTTCAATGGAGGTCGCGTCATCTGGAAGTCAACCAGCCACCATTTGTCACTAACTATACAATAATACACAACTTTGTAGAAAAAAAACACATTTACATTCAGCAAAAATAATCATAATACTAAGTAACAACTACAAGAAACCAACAGACACACACGCAACTAGGGCTGAGCGAAATGGTACAAAAAAATCATATTGCAATTATTTTGACAGATATTGCGAAATGAGCACCCCTGGGTGTCATCATAGCTGCGGGGTGTCATCATACCTGCAGCAGACAGTGGCTGCTCATGGCACGGTAGGAGGCGCGGTAGCACTTGGAGGTGGGCCGGTCGCCCAGACAGTAGCCCCACTTCTTCAGCATGTGGAAGCGCTTGGCGTGCCAGATGTGCGTCTCCAGCCACATGTTCTTCCGCTGCCGCCGGTTGAACTCCAGAAGCAGGTTGCCGTGGCGCCGGCGGGCCTTACGGCTCTTGCTCTTGGGCTGGTCCTTCTTCTTGGCGCCCGCCTTGAGACTCTTCTCTCTCTGAGGGTGGAGAGGACGGAAAAAAACACACCAAGCAATAGACTTTAAACCTCGAGACTCTTCTCTCTCTGAGCGTGGTGAAGCTACTGTAGGTAAGTAGCCCCCTCTCTCTACTCCCTCCCTACGTTTCATTCTCACGGGCCTTGGATTGACAGACAAGATGGATTCCCCAAACAAATCAGCAAAGAGATGCTCTGATTGGTCAGAAATTAGCCAGAAATTAGCCAGGAGTGGTCTAAAATCTAAAACGTCTCATACTGAGGGAGGCGCGTCAACCGGAGCAGATATTTCAGAGCATTTCACCCACTAATAGCTGACCAACGGCTATGGCCATTCTAACTAATTACACTCAAATGATAACGCTCAAACCTTCCTACAGATGCTCTCTCTGTGCACATGTCTCAGTGGACAGAAACGGACAGTGGTGACAAAACGAGCGTCTGTGTTCCTGAGTGTTGTCCGTCCATCCGGAGATGTGTTGTGAACGCTCACCATCCTGTTGGCCACCTCCCTCAGCCTGCGAGGCAGTCTCTTGGTGTTGTGGCTCATAGCTCTCCTCCTCATGTGTTTAGGCATGGCCCCAAACACATGGCAGCTGCCTGTCGTCTTGGTGACCGCTTTCAGCATGGCTTCTACTTCTGCCGCCCTGGCTACAGCAAAGGACGTGGCTGGACAGAGGTGGAACAGTATGAATGGAGCTGCATGCATCTTGTTCACTTAACCCTTTGACCCATAACCCTTCCACAAGTCTGCTTCAAAAGATTGCCTGTCGCAGTGTGTGTGTGTGTGTGTGTGTGTGTGTTTACCTGTGATGTACTTGGGCAAATCCTCTTCATAGCCCCCAGCATCTTTCTGGTGGCCACGGACCCATCCTCCACGATCGGTAGGACCTCCCGGAGATGCACCATAGCTGCTATGACCTTTGAAAAAAACGACATGTCAAATGTTACACTTGACTCCTTCCAATGAAATACTGGATTCTGAAATGTGTGGAGTGGAGTGACATGAAGGACCACATCAGAAGGACCACATCAGAAGTAGACAGGTGGCCCATCAAATCAAGAGGTACTCACTACCAGACGTTGGGGTTCCTCTGCCATCCCGAGGAGAAGATGAATACTGAACACTGGCGGGCTGCTTGCTCAGCTTCTTCTCCCGCATTCTTTGCTTAGCTCCAGACATGTTGCTGTAAATGAAGATAACACGGCTCGACTTTATCTGTCAGACGAACTCACGGAACAGCAGACACATCTCGGCCACTGCCTTTCGTGCAAAGGCTAATGTCTGTTATGAATGAGCTAAATTTGTCATGAGTTACACACAAAAAAGTATATTTAACTCTAAGTAAGAAAGCGCAATAGCGAAGTATTTGGTCGTAGAGTTTTGCAAGTAAAACATAAATAAATGTAGACCTATATGACCGGAGAGCTCCGACTTGCAACATGTGAGCGTGTTGTGTTCTAGGCATGGGAGGACCAGCTTCCGCTTCCGGGTGTGATGACGTATGCGATGACGTGTGTGTTGGCGTGTGTGTCGACGTGTGTGTTGTAGAAGCGCAGGAGAAATACCGATAAACACGTACGTACAATAACGACCACATACACCGAGGTAGCCCAACATATATAGCAAGTTATATTCAAAGGAAATACAAAATAAATTTAAAAAAACATAAAATCATTTGATTCTAATAAATGCGGTGAAACTAAAAATGTTTTTAGAGTTATTTACGGTATGAGACGCATGTGTTCCTACTGCCTGACTGTCCCGATCCAACACTCGTCTGTCTCACTTCTCTTTTGTGAACTTGTGGAGCTTGCATAGCATATCAAAGTTTAGTATTATTACCATGGCTGCCCTCATTAGAAGAATAATCAACACAACGAGCGCTCCTGCGGCTATCGGTCCATACAGGTAAGGGTTTAGTACGGTCAAGGGTTATAGTATGAGTTGTTTCTGTCTCTCTGTGCGTAATCTGTCAAGCAACACAACTAAAACGTTGTGTAATTATAGGCCCTAGCCCGAATAAAAAACATTTATGTTTGCAGCAAGCTAATATACATTGCACGGATTTTCATCATTTTGCGGTGCGTGTGGGGGGCGTGATCTGGGTCGTCCAATAGGCGCGTAAAGTGAAACCCAAGTGTTCGGCGCATCTTTATTTTCTTTAATATCTTTATTATTAGACTTTGAACTCTGCCACTGATTGGCAGTAGATCTGTTTGCCCTTACTGATGGTTAACTCAGCTGAACCCTGCATTTTGCTTGTCTGTTCATTTCTTCACAAACTGCACGTCTATAATGTGTGTATGGTCCAGGCATGGCACCATATGTTATGCAACGTGGAGGTGAAGGTGGATGAGAGTTTTAAAAACACTGGACTGTCCGAACACTTTGGTTTTGTGTCCTGTTCTTCCCAGCCAAGCAGTAGTGGTAGACCGGACCATGTACGTCTCAGGACAGCTGGGCATGGACCCTGCCAGTGGACAGCTCGTGGAGGGGGGCGTTCAGGCCCAGACCAGACAGGTGACCGCTCACAAGACCTCTCTGTGTCTAAATATAATTGTTCCAGAGAGTTTTGTGTGTCGCACGTGGTTACGTGTGTATAGGTGGAGGTTACACAACCTCTTGGATGGTCGTTTTATTTGATGAAGGGATTTGACATACACTGTCGTGGTTCCCAACTTGGGGTCCCCTGATCTGCATATGGGGTCACAGGAGATTGCTGACATAAGCTATAGATATTTGATCAAGGTCTACTACTACTACTAACTAACTACTACTAATCACTTAGTGTGTAGTAGAGCGATATTATTGTAGTCGGGGTCGAAATGGGGTCACGGGCCAGAAAAGGTTGGGAACCCCTGCACTAGACAGATTATTGATTGACTGTTCAGACTTTGTGTTTCTAGTGACAAGTGACAACAATTCTGAGCATATTAATGAGCAATACTGTGGGATTACGCTGTTTGCTCTAAACAAACTCCACTGAAACGTCCCAACAGGCTCTTGTGAATATGGGAGAGATTCTCAAAGCTGCTGCGTGTGGGTATGAGAACGGTAAGGAGAAACAGACGTTGAAGAGTTAGTCATGTTTATGATTACCTATGGTTAAAAATGTATGTTTCTGTTCTCTTCTCTAGTTGTAAAAACCACTGTGCTCTTGGCTGACATGAATGATTTCACCAAAGTCAACGATGTTTACAAGCAGTGTAAGTCCAGTACTTTTTCCTTATGCACTAAAATGTATTTAACATTGTGATAGTGTTTCGTGTTTTTACCGAGTTGTTATGTCTAAATGTCCTCAGCTTCTGCCGTGCGTGTGTTCAGGCATAGTACTTATTCAAGGTTGGCGTATTTTGTAGAGACAACAGATCATGTTTGGTCTTGACAGGCTGAGTCAGACGAGTACAAGGAAGTCCTTTAATATTCCTAAATATTCTGTTTGATTTGGGAATAGTCAGTTACAATACAAATGTCTTTTTAAACTAATGTCACACCATGATTTTAATAGTTTGTTCAGCGAAAATGAAAATTGTGACGCAAAAATTGATAATTCTCACTAATAGTGAATCATATCGCAATATCTGTCAAAATAATCACAATCTGATCTTTTCGTTCAGCCCAAGGTCCTGTAATCCTGTAATGTTAACATATTGTCAAACAGTGTTAACATATTGTCAAACAGTGTTAACTTATTGTTTTCCTCTTTAGTCTTCAGCACCAACTTTCCAGCGAGAGCTGCCTACCAAGTGGCTGCTCTTCCCAGGGTGAGGGCTCGCTCATCACTAATTCACTCACGGTTCATTTATATTCTGTCACCTATTGCATTCCTAGCAGCGCTAAAAGTGGAATCTTTCATACTATACGTGTCCATTGTCATCATTTATTTAATAAAATGAAAAATAATTGCTGAACCTGGGCCACTTGAAAGTGTCTTGAAACAGAAATAATACGTTCTACATCAGTTAGTTTTGGATGTGTCACCTCTTCTCTCTCTCTCTCTCTCTCTCGCTCTGTATCTCTCTCTCTCTCTCTCTCTCCGTATCTCTCTGTATCTCTCCTATCTCTCTCTCTCTCTCTCTCCTATCTCTCTCTCTCTCCTCCCAGGGAGGCCTGGTAGAGATTGAGGCTGTGGCGGTGTTGGGCCCTCTGAGCGATGGCTCCTGATGGAACTGACCATGAAGACATCAGTAATCATAACATTCATCACGGCTCATTTCCTTCAATCTGCAATTTCAAAATTGAGTTAATTGAACCAATTTCCTGTTCGATTTGTTTAGATTTTTTAGCAATGTTCATAAGGCGTTGAATGGATTTAGTTTTGCCTGATTAACATCATGTAAAGTGATGGGTGTTATAAAATTATAAAAGTATGATGATCACATAATGATGAGGTAATGTCTTAACAATAACGTTTTTCTGTTATGTGGAAGTTGTTCTTCGGATATTATCTGTGCGTTCTAAATAAAGTTAAGACATTAAATATGTCTAACTAAACTAAACACTGAACATGCATTACTGACATGAATATGTGTACCTTTACCAAACACTTTTATCACGTAACATTAGAACTGAAGAACCAGACCAGCATCTTCCATCATTATTCCATAAAGCTTTATTTTGCACACTAAAAGGTTAGCGGCATCGTAGAGAAACTGTTACAAACGTTACAAAACCCACGGCCTTGCATAGACTAAAGTCACAGTAACAAACATTTGACCTTCTAAATGTTCATAAAATAAGAGAATATTCTTTTAACAACCTTTTGTAACCAAGTAAATGTTTTAATTGTATCTGAGTCATTTGTTCCTCGATGCCAGGCTTCGACATGGTCAGCAGTTTTAAGACAAACTATTTGACAAAAACGGTTTGTTGGCTCCAGCTCCTCCAACAAAATGGTAGTTTCATAAAAAAGACATCAGTAACTACTAAATAAACTAAATCCTCTGTGTTATAGACCAGTGATTCTCAACTGGTGGGTCGTAGAGCATACGCCAAACCTTAATCTTCAGAAAGAAGCCCATGAATTAACTCATGTTTCAATGTCCTACTGTTTCATTGAGTTTAGCCCCAGTCGTTTAGCATTGTGTTCGCTCCATGTCTTAACAGTACATGAAGGCATTGTTGAGTACTGCAATATTGGTCAAGACGTTTTTTATTCTTTGGTAGTGACCAGTTGAGAACCACTGCTGGAGACCTCTCAGATGACGTTCTGCAGAAGAACAGTACAGTATCTCTTCATAGTACAATGTGCAGTCTGTAAATAAACCCTAACTTATGTCTATTGATGTATTAACACGGTTTCAATTATGGTACCTCTAAAAAGAATATAACAACAAAACATTCAACATACCAAAATACATTTACATGAGAACGTTTCTTAAATGCAAATAAAACCCGGGATTGGTTCCTTTATGAAAATGTGTTGCTTGGTTCAGTCGCTGTATCAGTGGCTTGGACTCCTAGTATCCTACTTCCTATAGTCGCTGTGTTCATGTTAATGGAAGTAGTGACTGACAGGTAAGGCATGTCGCTATCGTTATTCATGTAAGTTAGGTGTTCATGTTTGTTATGCGTGTTACTTCAGGCACTTCAGGTCTTCCTAAACATGCTGGGCCATCACAGCTGGACAGGACTAAATTAGAATATGCTGTAATGATGTACACCCAAGCACATGTCTGCTCCTGCGTTCTACATGTAGATCTACATGTAGATCTACATGTAGATCTACATGTATTCACTACATGTAGATCTACATGTATTCACTACATGGTGTTTTTGTGACTGGGAACAAACACACGGGGTAAATGACAACCAATTGCCGGCCACCTGTGGTACGATTATGACATTGAAAGGTTGATCAATATTAGGTCAGGTTAGCTTTTATCAGACCCGAGAGTTAAAACTTTGATCTGATTTGAACATTGAATGAAATCCTCTTCAATGTTTCGTGTGATACAGCCAGTGAGCTGTGAATTAGCATCCATATGGTGGCAAAC
>OMNO01056122.1:6767-19616 GCA_900303215.1 Trachyrincus scabrus
GATTTCGTTCTCGTGTTCTCGAGTGTGTCCGGTTTCTGTGGGGTGGGGATGAAAACGAACCTGGCGTGACTTTGTGAAGTTTTAACATCAGCCTCGTTCACCAACATCAGCCTCGTTCACCAACATCACCAACATCAGCCTCGTTCACCAACTATCACCAACATCAGCCTCGTTCACCAATATCACCAACATCAGCCTCGTTCACCAACATCAGCCTCGTTCACCAACATCAAGGCACTTGTCGGTAAGATGGTTGTGATGGATTAGTTGTGCTAGATGTTGTCTTTTGCCGGCATTCCCTTCACGTTAGCAAAAGGGCATGCTTGATTAAATGTGATGCTGAATGTGCCACGTTTTGAGTGAGGAGGTGGACGTGATTACATCTTGCAGGACAGCCGTTGTGGTGTTTTCTAACCTCATTCCTACTACTCGTAAGACTGGTACCACATGGTTTAGTTTGGACCCACTTTGTTGCAGCTGCAATGGAGAGTGATGAAGATGTCATGGAGATGACGCAGGAGGAGCTTCAGGACTGGATCAGAAAGGAGGTGAACAAGAGCAACGTGGTGGACCTGTCCGCTGGGAGAAGGTACCAGCTGCTGTTGGAGAAGAGGGAGAGACAGAGAGCTGGGCTTGTCGAGCTCACTCAGTAAGTATACCGTCACACTTCTGACACACGGTTGGACCTCCCATGGCCTACCGCCTAATGTCATGAAGCAAGCCTTTCTTTTTAATGAATCGTTATTTGAGCCTGTGAGGATGTGTTCAGTTAATGATATCTCGTCGTTAAATTCAGGCCTAACGTGGGGCTGTCTTATTGACTGCTTGTATATGAGCTCCTCGTGGTGCTTAACTCCACCCTAGCCTTTGGATCAGCAACATAGCAATGAGCTGATATGCGCCTGTTGGCTGAATAAGTGGATGACCATCGCTGGTCACATGGCTCTGCCCATACAGGTCAGTGGCAGACTGTGAGGCCGTCATCCAGCATCTCTACACGCTGCTGGGCTGGGACTACAGAGACGAGGATTCTGAAGCTGAGGATGAGCTGCAGCGCAAGCCCCCGGCCATGGGAGGGGACGCCGTGGAGGAGACCTCTGCATCCAGGCATGGTGCTGATGCTGATGGAGATCCCATAGAATGTGGTAAAGAGATGGGGGGGGGGGGGATATATATATAGCTCACATTTAAGCAATATCACACAAATGTATACAACAGTTCTACAAGCACCATTTATTACTTACCAGTAATACGCGACAACAGATTATGGTTTGTTTGTTTATGTAATCGTTTATTTGGCTCCGCCAACACAAATAGTTCCGCAGCTGGACTGGGACTGGACTGTTGCCAAGCAACACGTAAACATTTTCTGGCACACTCGCTTGCTACTTTTGTTAGCGCAGGGCAGCTACTTTGCATCATAGACATTGATCTGTATGTTTCCATTTATTGTGCAACCAGTGAAATAAGAGTCTGTTGACTTGTATAAAATCAAAACATTTGAAATATCATGAAACTACATTACAACATTGATTGTACTTGTTTTTTTATGCCTCACAAAATGCTGGTATCTTAAAGTTCACGATGATGCAGTACCGTTGGACAACAATACATTATAGAGCCCTCCTAAGCCGGAAGGAATAACCACACGCATTTCAAATGACTGATGCTCTGGTCTCCTTTTCTTCTTTCTTTCTTGGTAGATGAAAAGCCCAAATCGAAGCACAAGCTGGCCTCATTGGAAGCCACTTCAACTCACCTGGGAACCGATTGCTGTTCTCCACAGTGGAAACGCACCAGAACCAGGCAAGACTGCAGCAAGCTGCCAACGGGAGAACCCTCCTGCTCGTTAGCCCCAAGGAGACGCCCGGTGGTGCTGCTGGAGAGGCTCCCCATGCATAAAATACGCTCTGCTCTTCGTCCTCCGTCACCGAGACCACACGATACTGGTGGTTGTAGTGGTGATGAAGGGTTGGGGGTTGGCTGTGGTTCTTCGCCGGATGACTCCTGGAAAGGAATGGCCGCCGCCCATGCTAGGAAAACTAAAAGTCATTCACGGATAAGTGCAAAAGACAACAAAAGAAAGATTAAATCTAAGTCCGTCACAGCGGAAAGGCGAAACGGAGGTCAGTTCTGTCAGACTTTGGAAAGGTCTAGAACTTCATGGAAATCCAAAAGTTCTCTGAGACGTTTTCTTTGATTTAAAAGTGGTATTCATCGATGTCATTTGTTCCCAGTCACTAACGTTTGGCCGCTCACTGACTTATTTTTGATATGCCTGTTTTGCTTTTGTTTGGTTTTTTTTGTTCGGGCGGTCCAACGTTGATTCTTATCAGAACCACCAGATGGAAAGACCACGGTCCACCGCAGTAGAAAACCCAAAACCCATTCACACACAATAGCTGACAACAAAGAAAGGAAGCAGCCCATGACTGCTGCAGCAGATAACAAGAAGAGAAATCCAGGTTGCTGTTATATTTTAGGCAGTATTATATAAAGATAAAACAAAAATGCAACCATGTCATTTTCCTGTTGTCTATGGTTTTGGAAATAGTAGATCGATACCCAGAGAATAACATTACAAAGCATGGTTGATATTCAAGCCGTTTTCATGGCTCCGTTTTTGTCTAGATGCTCCGACGTCAGTAATCCAACAGAGCTGTGGAACGGTTGTGTCCTCCGTCTCCCAGTCCTGCAGCCCCAGTACAACCCTCCCAGAGCGGAAGATCAGGCTGAGCATGAAGGTGCTGGCCAGACACATGGCCACAAAGTGGCTACCGGGAGAAATAGTGGAGATAATTTCAACGGGTGAGGCGTGGAAATCTGATGGATCACTGATTCATCCAAGGGAACCAACACGTGGTTCCCTTTAGAAGTTGAACTCGATGCTTGGCTTGTTTCTAGTAATACTGGTCTCTGGGCTTTAATGGTTTTGAGGATGATGCTAGGGCTGCTGAAGGAATCGCAGCTAGCCAGTGCAAATAGATCAGTAAAGAGTCGACATAGTGCCTTTATACTCTTGGCAGAAGACTCTAAGCCACTTGGCTAATGAAGATGAAGTGATTTCTTTGTTTTCCTATAAGAGATCGTTGTCCCTGGATGTGCTAGTATTCATAATATTAGTATAATATTACACAAGTGGCATCACGTCAACATTATATGTCTTACATGTTTTACAACATGCATCTAAGCCATAGTGTTGACCTTGTGTGCTTGACAGAGGGTGGGAGGGTCTTCGAGTACGAGGTGAGCCTGGAGGAGAGAGGACGCATCCTGGTGTCTGGACATCACCTAGCCTTTGCCGACGCCCCGCCCCTCGGGAGGCTCTATGTGGGGTCCCGTGTGGTGACCAAGTACCGGAAAGACGACGAATCTTTCTTCTACTCTGGCATCCTGGGAGAGCTTCCCTCCAGACAGAACCGCATGAGGTAGAGAACCGCGCGCGTGATTGTTTCCTGGGGGTGTTTTTTAAATTTATTTTTCAAATTTTTGCTCTCTTTGCTGCTCTCTCTCTTTGTGTACCGAAGGTGTGCCTTTGCAACCAAGCTGCTTTAAGAGAATGCATTCACCGGGTTTAACCTCTTGCTGTAATTAAGTTTAACCTCTTGCTGTAATTAAGTCACTTGGCCACCAAAGTTGGCAATTGAATAGAGTGGATATTTTCTAACATATTTCCACACATATCCAATCATTCTGATTCTGTTTTTCTTTTCAATGTTATTTCCTTAAGACTTGTAGGCCCAGTCCCAATACACCCCTCGCCCCTACCACTCCGCCCTCGGAGGGAGGGGTGAGTGGAGGCGTAGGGGTGAAATAAATGGGATTGGGCCATGGAGTCCATCTCGTCTGGTTAAATCTGAAGACGTGTGTGTGTGTGTGTGTGTGTGTGTGTGTGTGTGTGTGTGTGTGTGTGTCTCAGGTTCCTGGTCTTTTTAGACGATCACTCTCCTGCTTATGTCGGATTACCATTTCTGCACCTGGTGTGCAGACCATGTAAGACAGACAAGCACACTTTTTTACTGTTCCGAAATTCTTGCTAACATGTTAACATGTAATATGTAATATACTTTGTCGTATACGTTCCAAATATAAATAAAACAACAACATATAACTCTCCCATCAGTGTCGGAAAGAAACCTCCTTTTTAATTTAATTTTTAATGTTTGACCTTCTTCATGAGGGCATGAAGGGCATAAACGTATTTTACACCAGACCAGCACACAAAACGTCCTGCTACATCTTCCTCTCCACTTCCATGTCGCGTTGCAGTGGAGGACCCGTGGGCGGACATCGCCGAAGACGCCCACCGGACGTTCATCCGGGAGTACCTGAAGGTGTGGCCGTACCCGCCCATGGCCCACTACCGCGTGGATCAGAAGCTCAACGTGGATTGTGGCGGGGTCCAAAGAGCCTGCGAGGTGCTCCACGTAGACTGCAGCCTGATGCACGTCCTCTTCACTGTAAGCGGCTTCGGGGCGGTGCTTGGTGGCTGGAGGGACCCTGATTGCGTGAATCATTTTGTGTAGCCTGACTGGAGCGCGTGTTTCCCCTACCCCAGCATAGCGGACAGAGGGAGTGGATTTATCGAGGTTCCGTGCGTCTGGAGCACTTGATCTCCATGAAGAAGGTTCTGCAGGAGAAGGACGGGGCCGGAGAGAAGAAGCCCAGTGGGGGTATGTAATGTCTGTGCTCTGAGGTCATCTATGATGGATACCCTTTAATCATGAGGCGGTGCTAATATTACGTCCACCGTTCGGTAGACTTGTTAAAGTTTGAAATGAAACAAAGAGAGAGATATCCTTGAGCAAATGTACTATATGTAGTCCCCCTATAATCTAGAGTCCCACAGCATGGTGTGCAATAGTCCTGTGGAAATGTATAATGTTCAGTTGTGTAGCAATCTTGAGCCACATTTTAAAGAAATCTGATTTTGGACGGCACTTGAAGATGCTGCAGCGTTAGTGTCTTGTTTTTTTTGTTGCCAGCATCCACTGGAGATCCGCAGGACGCGAGTCCTCGGTCTGACCCCGCTGTGACCCCTCCACCGGCCGCTACGGTCAACTACACGCCGCACCTCTGCAGCCCCGCCTGCCTGGAGCGGGTCAGGCCCGACGGCCCGGTGGAAGTGTCGCACAAGTGCAACCCGCTGGTCGTCCCCATGATGTACAAGTTCAGACGAGTCAAAAAGCAGGTCTCCCCGGACCCCACCGCCACGGTACTGAGTCCTTCTCCCTAATTCGGTTGATTTGACCTGCTAGGACTAACACATGTACTCGAACTCTTTCTCCACACCTGATGGATTAATGGTTGTCGACAGCGTGTCCCCGTGGAGACGAAACCGTCCTACAGCATCTACTACTACGCCCCCTGCGGCCTGACCCTGAGCACCATCGCCCAGGTGGAGGAGTACCTGCACGAGACACGCTGCGACTTCCTGTCCATGGACGCCTTTAGCCTGGACCCCCGCGTGTCCATCGCCGGCGTCAAACCCCTCCCCTTCAAGGCGTTCGTCCGCGACCTGGCCGGCGGCTGGGAGAACAAGCCGGTGTCCTGCATCAACGAGCACAACAACCTGCGGCCGTCCGGGCTGAACTACAGGAGCGTCCGCAACACCAGCCGCGTGGGCCTGGACTCTGTGGCGGGCTGCGACTGCATGGACGGCTGTAGGGACAGGTGTGTGTGTTTGTGTGTGTCTGTGTTTGATTGATTTGGATGGTGCCAAATTGAAACGAATGCCAGCCGAGTGCCCTCTTTGCAGGCTTTATGTAACCTCGTTCCCAGGCGTCCTCATCTCACGACGGGTGGAACTGGGTGCTTCAAATGTGCGTTATTGGCGAGCGAGAGAGAGAGAGAGAGGGAGAGGGAGAGGGGGCGGGACTTTCGAGCATGCTTCGGAGGGAGCGTTATCCATTTCAGTTACATGGAGAGGGAGGGACTTCCGATAGAGGGATATCCGTTCAGTTACATATTTCGGATATTGCTTTGTCCAAATCTCTGTCAAAAAGTCCAAACAGTATTTTCCTTGTCTTTGTTGTTGTTGTTGTTCTTCTTCTTCTCGCTCCGGGGACTGTGACCGGCGTACACGGCTCATAGGAAGTGAGAGAACGGAAATCGTGTTGTGTTGGACCAGGATAACGCTACAATTCATGATCATCATATTGTTTGAAGGTTAAACCCGCCTGTTGGGTAGTAACGTGTTACAAGTAACACACATGAGTACAAAAAGTCTTTTTTTTAAGGAACGAGTACTTTTTACCTTTTTTTTTTAACTGTACTTCTATCTTTACTCTTTACTCAAGTATGTTTTTGAACCAGTAATCTACTTTTTACGTCGCTACATTTTCCATTTGTACCTTTGTTACAACTGGTCTGCTGTAGGGTGGGGGTGAGGAGCACCTCTACTGCAGATGAAATGGAGAAAGAGAAGCGTGGGTGAGGAAGAGAGGGGTAGAGAGGAAGAGATGGAGAGAGAGAGAAGGGTAGGTGAGGAAGAGAGGGGTAGAGAGGAAGAGATGGAGAGAGAGAAGGGTAGGTGAGGAAGAGAGGGCTAGAGAGGAAGAGATGGAGAGAGAGTGGGAGATTGTTCATATCTCAATTGTATAGACTATCCTCATTTGTTTGATTAGCCTACCTGCTCTTCGTGATTAAAAAAAGAAGTTATCAACAAGTGCTGTTTTTTCATTATTTTGCACTGGCCCACACACCCTAAAACATATTCAAATGAAAAGTAACTCGTACTTAGAGTAATTTATTAACCATGTACTTTTACTTTTTACCACTTTTACCACTGGTTACAACCCCAAAAACTCAACTGGAGAGGAAGTTGTGTTATTTCACATACAAATATATTAAACGTAATATAAATACAATTGTAGGGATAATTACAATTTTCTTTCAACTTTAAGCCAATAAAGGTTCTAATGCATTTGTAAAGATTGTGAGCTAATTTTGTGAGACTTGACAAATTAAACAAATTACCATATTATGACAAATTTCAAATTAAAGAATGGGGAGGCTCCCTTACTAAGCCTACTGTATGTCTCTAATAATTATAATAACAATTATTATTATTACTGTATGTCTCTGCCACAAAGTGAATCCTGCTCCTGTCGCCAGCTGACCATCCAGAGCACCGGTGGGCCCCTGGGGAGACCGGTGGACCAGGACTCTGGCTACGCTCAGAAGAGACTCAACCGTGCAGTTGTTACTGGGTGAGCCTTCACTGTTATCTCTAGTTGATGACCAATGTGCTCTGTTTTCACTTCTGTGACCATTTAGTCAGAGTACAACCTAAAACAAACGAGCACAAGGAGTGACTTTTGACTTTGTGTATTGCTCAATATTGGCCAACATGCTTTATCACCCTTACAATGTTATGAATACAAGGTAATCTTCCTTGCATGGCCACTTCACCGGAAACACTATGAATGGATTGTGCTAAGCACTGCGTGTGTGTTGTTTTGTTTCTGTTTGTCTGCAGTGTGTACGAGTGCAACGCCCGGTGTCGCTGTGACCCCCGCACGTGCTCCAACCGGGTGGCCCAGCGCGGCATCCAGGTGAGGCTCCAGGTCTTCATGACCCGGGACCGAGGCTGGGGCGTCCGCTGCTTGGATGACATTCCCGGGGGCACCTTTGTTTGTTCCTACAGCGGTAAGAGGGACCATGAGGGATAAGATGTAAATATGGACTCAAATCGCCCTCTATGGGTTGAATGCCTGCTATTACACGGGTTGTCTGTTACTGAATGTTTGATTGACGTTGCCAGGGAACGTCAATCAAACATTCTGAAGGCATTTTTAACATTTTGATAGTAGGCGGGGACTATCTAAAAAAATGTTTTGTAAAAATAGTATTCCTTTGTTTAAACTTAATTGCTGTAAGTCGTTTTGTCATGTATATCCTGATGGCTGCGTTGAGTTTGTATATGTGACTGGTTGGCCTGATTTTTACATTTTTTCACACTCTATTTTCACTGGCCCCTTGTAGGAAGCGTGGTGTTTGGTAACAAGGAGAATATGATTTCAAATGCCCACTATGTCAAACTAAACCACATAGAGGGAGTTGAACTCCATAAGGAGGACTATGAAACTGAAGTCTATCGTTTGGACACTGAGACAGGTACGATGTTTGGATGAGCTTAGCTTCGTGAGTGAATTAACAAGTTGCACAGCAATGTGGTTATGCGTTTTTTAGAAGTACATAAAGGAACGTGGCTTGCATCTCTCATCGGCTCTAAACTGCATCTCACTTAGAGTCAAATATTGAAGCACAATATAGTGTGTGTGTGTGTGTGTGTGTGTGTGTGTGTGTGTGTGTGTGTGTCAAGTCAACTAGTTGAGATGCAGTCGGTGGTATGATGGATTGTGAGGTTCGATGATAATGCACACGCGGTTTGGTTCAAATATTTGACCTCCATTTTATTTGTATTTTTACCTTCGTCAGACGACAGCCCTCAACAGTCCACGGAGCCAGAGGAAAATGGTGGTCAAAGCCGTGGTGTTGCCAACAATAAAAGTAAAAAACAAATCATATGAAATGGCCTTGATATATTAGGGGGAAGTCCATATGACCTTGCAGTAATTGTGAGTGAAAGAAGAGGGGGAGAAATTGGCGTAAAATATTCTGAGCAACTACATTCATATGAATATATATTAATAATATATATTATATATTAATCAACGCAATAGTATTATGATGCCACCCCCTTTTTGTCAAATGTTGTTTTTCAGTGAAGACAAAGAAATTTGCATCTCCCATGGTTCCCATGACTACGTCCAGATGCTTCTTTGATGACCACTGCTACATCATTGATGCTAATACGGAGGGAAATGTGGCCCGCTTCCTCAATGTTAGAACTGCATTTATAACACAACAAACTTCATGCTATACTGTAGTTACAGTAATATTATTTGAATAATTTGAATCGATTTCACATTTAATTGAATGGCAACTGTCTGCCCCTTTTTTTTATAGCACAGCTGCAGCCCAAACCTGTTTAAGCAATACGTCTTTGTGGACACACACGACCTCAGGTTTCCGTGGTTAACCTTTTTTACCAGCAAGTGAGTTGTTGTTTTTTAAATCTTTGCATGCAAACTGTAACTGTTTAGCTGTCTCATATCGTCTGATTGTGTTGTACTCTGCAGGCGGGTCACAGCTCGTACAGAGTTAACCTGGGACTACAGATCTGTCTCATATCGTCTGATTGTGTTGTCTCGTCCTCTGCAGGCGGGTCACAGCTCGTACAGAGTTGACCTGGGACTACAGGTCTGTCAGAGAGGATGCTGAGACTCTGCTTGGTCAGCCGTGTCGCTGTGGCTCTGAACGGTGTTCTGTCAAACTATGATGCCAACAGACTTTCTTTCTTTGAATGTTGTATTAAACGTTGTCTATGTAAATAAATTCCACTTAACATTCACATTCTCAACCTTCATAAATGACCCTTTTACAATTTAACAATATAAAAAAATAAATACTTAAAAGGCACCTATTTATTTATTTTTTTGAACTATGAATATGTTTATTATTGTTATTTGGCAGGGTTGTTGTTGTTGTTGTTGTTTAAAATGTGAGTAAGTCGTAGGGCTGAAGAAGGCGTAGCGCCGCTAGCAGCCTGAAGCTAACTGAAGCTAACTGACCGGAGCCTTCCTACCGAGCGGCTTGAGGAGAACCTTCCAGAAGGAACATCAGTACGAGAGGGAGAACTGAAGCGCCACCACGGATTTCTTGTGGGATAAACGCACAGGCCTCGCTGCTAAAACGGTAAAGTAGACATAGAAACGGAAAACGGTGATTATAAACGTTTTATCTAAACGGAGAACCGTGTAGCGTCGGGTTGCTAACGCTAGCGGCTAGCTGCTAAACGTAAGCTAAGATGGCGGTCGAATTAGTTACGTTACGCTAGCAAAACAAGCTAGCTATGTGGCTATGCAGTTTTACTCTTCGGTACAATGCAGGTTTACTTGTATATATTTTGTATCGATAGACGTCTAGATAAGGATAATGTTTGACTAATAATGACCATTAGAGTTACGGGTAACCGTACAACGACAGTGTTACTGCAACATTCAAACGCAGTCCAACGTTAGCATTAGCATAGTCTTGTGATATATAGTTACTGTTGACTAAAGATAGATCCTTTAAACATCAACCTCCACGTCGTCTTCCAGACTAGTGTGTAGTTTACTGTGGACTTCACAGAGTCGTAGTTTGTTGTGCTGAGCTAACGGCTGCCTGCTATGCTAGCACTGTGTTGGTTCAAACCCCAGGTGTGTTTTACTTGATACCTTCATAATCGTTTACCTTAATAATCATTTACCTTAATAATCATTTACAGTTTCACTGTGGAGACACACCGCCTTATATTGATCTAGCTTTCTGAATCCACATTCACGGCGTTTGGTTTGACCGAAGAGTCCTCTTCTTAAAAGTCACAACAAATCATGTCAACATTGACATGTTTTATAATTATGATCATTATTTGACTAAATGTTGTCCTACTAATCCCCTGGACGCTACATGTCTCCATGTACATCAGTATGTCTACATGCTGATGTATGTCTACATACTACATACTGACATCAGTATGTCTACATACTAATGCACGTGTTTTGAAATGCCACCAGATGCCTCACACCAGACGGTACTCGTCCTCGGACAGAGACAGTCGAGGCAGCTACCAGGATCGTTATAAAGACCGAGGTCGGAGGCAACGCCACCGGAGGTCGCCTTCGTTTTCCTCCAGCAGCGACCGAGACCGAGACCGACGGGGACGTGGACACCGACAGGAGGGAAGCTATGCACGGTCCAGGAGGTGTGTTTGATCGCTCTGTCTCGGTGCCTTCATGCCAAACCATGTGTTTAGTTGATGTGTGTCACGGTGTAGTGCCACAGATGCTATGTGTTGGATTGCAACAGAGTGACACTGATTTCTATTAGAAGTGATTTGTATGTCACTCCCTGGTGAAAAGGTATTTATTTGAGGACACTTCTGGACAGCAAAGTGTTTGCTTTAACTGAACATTTACCAAGCATCTTCAGAGAGAATCATGCACACCACGTGCATGATTCGTATAGGGAAACTTTAACATCGTGGGCAGTAAATGGTGAGGGGAGTGACCATCATGGAGAGGTCAAGTTAATTGTCAATACGCATACTGAGAGTCTGAGTTGATTAGTGGTACTTAGTAAGATCAGGGGTGGCAAGCTGTTTCCACACTAAAGGAGTGAGGTGGTCTATCCTGGGGAGGAAGGGGAGAGGGTTAGGGTTAGGCCGTATGGCAGGGCTGTAGTGTTGGGTCTCGTGGTTACAGTGTCAGTAGAGGAAGGGCACTCTCTTTGATACAAAGGCTTATTTAATGAACTATATGGTACAGAAGCTCATATGTTTTGTGTGGTGTGCAGTTCATATTTTGTACCATACCCTGTATAATAAGACGATGTCCTTGCTCTCAGTCGCAGCTTTGACAATCGGTCAGCAGAGCGGCGGCCGTTCGACAGAAGATACTGCGACGGATACAGACGCCTGGATCACAGTCGGGAGAGAGACCGCGACAGGGAGCCCCACGCCGCGGCCGACGCTTACTATCCACGGGACTTCTCTGCAACCGTGTACGACTACCGGCGAGGCCGCGAGCGCGATCGGGACCCATCGTACCGGCGGAAAGGCAGCAGGCGTAAGCACAAACGAAGGCGGCGTAGAACCAGGTCCTATAGCCCATCCTCCTCGGTGAGTACAGCCCAACCCGAGCTTGTGTCCTAACCCCTCTACCTCACCCCTCTTTCCACCTCACCCTCCCTCTCTCTTCCCGCTGTCAGTCAGCCCTGTGCGTCTATCTTCTTCTCTTCTAACCTGTTGTTTTTTACAGCCCCAGGACTTGGTAAGTAGTACAATCCTTATGGTTTCTTTTGTTTGTTTGTTTTTCGTCCTATCGGCAGGTTTTAATTTGTTGGTTTTTTTGTTTTGATTGAAAGGGGCTTGCTTAAAGTTTCCCTTTGGTAGAACATTTTCATTTCATTTGCCCAAATTCTTATCAGTTGTGTTGTCACCTAGTGAACATGCAATTTATTCATTCCTGCATCTAACAAAGAGGACACTTTAACTAAACCAGTCAAAGATCCTTCAACATCTATTGATGCAAATCTGGACCGTGCAAAGACATTCAATACAACTGTCTGGGACATGAGCCTTTGTAGACGACAGATAAGAATGTCAGTTACAGTCTCAAAAGTCCCATTCACTTTGTGTGTTTCTATGTCCAAATCCAAGCCTAATTTACACAAGTATCTTTGTATGTAGCCCGTTTACATTTTGAGGCTTAGTGACAACTAGAATGGCCATGCTTTGCTGTGAAATGATCACGGACGATCAACAGCAACATATTCATTCATCTAAATTCATAAGAACACAGAATAGATATATTCGTTCCGGCCATAGAAAATGTTCGATCAAAGAGATGAATTGCTCCCAGAAATGGATATGAAACGTATTTGACATGGGGAGCCGTATTACCCACAGCTGTGGAAAAGTAAACACATGTTTTAACGTGAGAAAGGGATTTCATTGGGCTCGTCTTTAACTCTTTCCTGCCTATTTCACCTCGTTTAGTCTGCCATCTTGGATAATACTCTCATTAAGCACAGAGATGATGATTTAGACTTAGTGATACTACTGTCCTGCCGGTTGCTTCCTTGTTTAGTAAGCAGCCGTAGTTTAAACGAGGGGGGGAGGAGTGGACGACATTGTGTGATCTTTGACTTGTTCCCTTGCAACTATATTCCTATCGTTGTGTATATCCCACGCGTGGTGTCACGCGTGACTCGTCTCATGACCAACCACCAAACCCTCCC
>OMNO01056123.1:0-20073 GCA_900303215.1 Trachyrincus scabrus
ACCAGAAGGTTCACTACACACTGGCTGGATCGCGGTGGTGAGGAATAAAACCCGGACATGCATAGTTTACTGGTAGCTAAACAGCAACACTTTCATTCCATCCTACTACACTCCTCCTGTACCCTCCCCGAGAAGATGCTTGCTTTTTTGCATCTGTTTTCACAGCTGTCTATTGGGAGTGTCTACAATTGCAGTCCTTTTGTTGTTCCTGGATTCTTCCATGGGTCCTATAGTGGTGTAGAAAACCACCATCCATCTCCAACATCCAATCATCACCAATTTACATGAGTTAAATGCCTTGTTTGAGAGTGAGACGCTTGGAGTAGTGTTCATGAACGATCATCTTTTGAATGAATGGGATGAACTAGCTCACAGATCCAAATTAATCAAATCTAAAATGAATCAAATTTAAACTAGAAAAAGCTACCTTACTGCTCATTTCATTATGGCAGACGGAGATAAAAAGCCCAGTCACAGCTTGATTTCATGTTGATAGACTAATTGTTTCATGCGGGGTGAATGGGGAGTAAGCATTCCATTGTACTTGTTACATATGGCAAATAAAGAAATCTCATCTCAAGTGGTCCTATTTTGTTTAAGGCACTGCTGTGTGACTTATGTTTGCCATATGCTGCTGATCTATGCATTCCTTGTTGAAGTTGTTTAAATTACTATTTTACATTTTATGTTATAAAGCAGGCACTGTTTTGTCTGTTTCCATATGCTGCTGGAAGCCAAGCAATCCATGTTGTTTACTGTTATAATACATTTTTATGAGTTTATGAGTTGTATGCAAAGTGTCATTTACACAAACCCAGATGAAGATTCATCACCTTAATAGTGCACTTCTTTACTCCAAACCCCAGTACACACGTTGCCATAACGATGTTACGTGCTGGCAGCTGAGCTGCCGTAAATGGTTTTGTTTTTGTTTTTGGCATTTATTTGACACAATTTGTTAATTTATGTTATTCATATTACACGGAAACGCAGTCAAACCTGTAGCCTCAAGTTCCAATCATTCACTTATTCATAGTCATAGTCATTGTACCCCAGCGCCAGGAAGAACAGCGCCTCCCGAGTGTATGGAATCCAATTAGAGTCAAAAGTATTGTAGCTGTGTATCTCATATCAGAATGTGTACCACCATATCTGAATGTGTGAAAACATTTTGTATGTATACCCCTTGTGTGGTGTTCATGTTTTTGTTACTCAGCCAATGTTCGCGGGTGTGGTGGACCCACCACATTATTGGGTTTTTAAATCAATACAGCCATAACAGCCATCTACCCTCCGTGCAAGGCATCTACCACAAATCATAAATGACTTCAGTCACCCAGGCTTTGGACTATTCACATTGCTGCCGTCTGGTAGACGTTTCCGGAGCATTCGGGCATGGACTACCAGACTCACAAGCAGTTTTTTTCCACAAGCCATCAGGCTTCTCAACCAGTAACACTAACCTATTGATCATATTGATCACTGGAAAATCATGCCCTGGTCACTTTACCTAATTTAATGTATATATCTATCGGCACTCCTCCACTTTATACTTTAATACTTATAATGCTAGTGTTTATTTATCTTATTATGTATATATGTATATCTTTTTTTTTATTATGCTTTTTTTTTTGGCCCTTAATCAGCCATGTCACAAGAATTTCACTGTTTTGAATGACCATGTGTTATACTTTGCAAGTGATTAATAAAACACTGACTTTATGTAAAAATACTTAACACATGTTTACTTTATCTCAATTACAAGCAATATAGACAGCATATATGGTTAATATTTGCCATTTACCTCTGTTAGATCACATTTATCAATAAAAGTGCTATTCATTTTTTGTGATAAAATGTAATTTAAAAAAATCAATTATAAGCAAGATATGTGTGGAATAAACCATGTTTATCTAAAACAAATATAAATGAAAGAAGGTTTTTCATCACTATTGATGTTTATTCCTTTGAACTTAATTTGAAATTGAACACATTCATGTCAGATACAGTATCCATGCCAGTCTACACAACACATCAGCCCCATTGAACACAGCCTATTCATGCCAGCCTATGCAACACATGAGGGGCAGAGTTTTACTGTGTGTGGTGCATATGTATTTCTTGCACTTGATGCATGTATACTGTGTCTTCCTGTCCATCCTGGGTCCACACACATCGCAGACAACTCTCATTCCTTGGTTCTTCTCAGGGGCTCCTCCATCTGGCTTCCCTGTATAAACTTGCAAGTTCCATGCATATGATGAAGCAGCATCACAGGCAGCCCAGATCTTGATTCCGTATTTTGCAGGTTTAGATGGTATGTACTACCTGAAGGGGCTGCGGCCCCTAAATGGCATAAGCTGCTCATCAACAGTGACATTAGGCCCAGGGTTGTAAAACAGAGGAAGGCGCTTGCACCCACTTGTCCCACACTGTCCTGATGGCAGCTAACTTGTCTCTCTGCCGCCGAGCTGGTCTGTCGTGTCGGTTATCGATGCGAATAATCCTGGAAATAATGTGGAAGTTTTCCAGAGACATTGTTCCACAGGGATTCTGTGGATTCCCCTTTGGATCTGAAAACTCCAGCAAGGATAAGAACCCCAAAGTATGTATGTAAATGGGTTTGGTCCATCTCCTTTCACCTCTCTCCAAAAACACGCCTTCCCTCCAAATTTGTGCAATCCAGAATGATTTTCTGGATGGCATCTGGGATGAAAAGTTCAAAAGAAGACTTGATGTCCTGCACATGAGTAACCGCCATCCGTGTCGGCCCTGGTTGCATCCTTATCACAATGGCAGCCATGCGGGGTGGCTCATTCCTTGGCCAAGAAGACCATTCAATTTCACCATTTTTTGACATACATATTTCTCCACTTGCTGGCTGCTGATGGGCTGGCTGCTGACGGGCTCGTCCTGGGGCTGGCTGATGGTCAATCTCATCCTCTTCTTCAAACTCACTGTCAGACACTGAATTGACAGACATGTGATCCTCATATTCTGAAAACTCTTCCTCTTCATCATCTTCCAAAGCTTCTCTCTCTTCTAAAATCATTTCTAAGGCCCTCTGAGCAGAAAATATTTTCGCCATCTTGATCAATTGTGATAAGGAGCCACACAGGCAAAGCTATTTATTTGTTGTGTCCCGCCTCCAATTTGCAGCTTGGATAGAGTGTGAGAAAATATAGAATGGTTCCTGCAAGACAGAGGGTGAAGTGTGCGGCAATGTGGGGAGCAGACAGGTTCTCGGTGCTTGAAATGTAACAATGTTGCAACCTTGTGCGGGAATAGCAGGAGCAGAAAGACAAAACTCACACACACACGCACGCGCACACACACACACACACACACACACACACAGGTAAGAGGAGGACCTAGTTGGACGGAGTGAAGGTACACAGCACCTACAATTCCCACACTTTAATTACTCTCGGGTCCAGTGGACCCGAACACCACATATGTAATATAAATGTGTAGGGGGTGCACAGTGTGCACTCATTGAAAATGTGTTCTTGTATATGTTCTTCACAGAAAATGAGCCAAGGCCAATGAGTCTCAGGTTGAAAAAATAAATTTTCTTTTAGTGAACATTGAAAACGGGTCCCATGGACCCGAACACCACACAAGGGATACATTAAATTGCGTGAATGCGTAAAACGTTTTGAACCACTGAATTCAAATGTTTGAATCTGTAAGGAGATCTGTAACTGCACATGACATTTTGTGAACAAATGAAAAAGATTTGCACAAATATTTTACGTGTGAGTGCATAAAGAAGATTTGCACAAAGTTGCACACTTACACATTAGGTTTGCAAATCTATCTGTTTGTGGGTGAAAAAAGCTCACACAGAACTGAGTTCCAGCTACGCAGCTCATCATTTCACTATCCAATCAAGGAGCCAGGGGGGCGAGCCTTTCTAGCAGTTTTTTCCTGCAGTCTGCCAGTCTGCTAGCTCGAACATAATTCCTTGTGATGGTTTCAAGAAATGACTAGATGTCAGCATGGTGATGTCAGCATGATGTTGCTATACAATGAACGTGACGGTGAATTATAAAAGTTAGCTATTTCGTTGATATTTTGCAGAGATTAGTAGCTAATAGGTCCACCTGATTCCCCCTGTGTGCGTCACATAATGTTAGCAAGAAATACATGGACAGTGTGTGCTACATTAGTAGTTCACTGAACAAAATGCCCTGGGCTATTTAAACATTAATTCATGTAGTCTAATGTGATTGTTTCATAGCCTAATGTGATGATTTATTGCCAACATGAAGAATCGCTATACAGCTGGCGATAGAGTAGAAAGGCAGTGAAAGCAATATAATGGATATATAATGCTAAATACCAGATATATAACAGGCATTGTGGTGTGACGTTTGATAGCTGTTACTTACATCTATTATGTGCTTCACATACTTGATGAAGATGGTCTGCTTGACATCTCACATTGCACCTCCTCCATGTTTACTACTTCTTTCCACCATGTCTCCATGGATCCCTCAAAACATTTGAAGCTGGCTGGATTGATCATCCTCTGCAGACAGCGCAACCACACTCACACCAAAGCTGTCCCAATCAGCTTTGGCAAATGGGACATCATAAATCCACTTGAGGAAGAGAATATCTTGAGGTGATGTAGAGATGACCTTTTCTTTTGCCTGGAAATGTTTTTGATTGTCTGCCTTTCACAAAAACATGTGTACTCTCAAACCCTTTTTCCCAGACCCACGTTGACTGGGAGGGTGCAGTGATGACCCCTGACACCTGACACAGTGGAGTTCTGGTCCCTGAATTTGAGTCACCACTCTCTAACGAAGAGATGACAGCGCTTCGGTCTGTGGTCAACCCGCTATCACCTTCATATTGACATGGCCACGATCTGTACATGCAGATGCTGGAATACCAGCAGATAATCTGTTTTCTACACAATGCATGGAAAGAGAACAGGAAGCTTCAGACATGGTGGGCCAAATCAATGTACTACAACAAACATAATGGTATTAAAACTGCACTCATGTAAAACACGCCCACAATCCAGGGAGTGTGTGCAACATGGTGAAAAATCAACCAGTAGGGCAGCAAAATGTCCATGTGTTTAGTTATTCTTTAAGAAACAGTAAAAACATTAATAGTAGAAACTTTTACTTTTATAAACTTTGAAACTTGAAATCACTCCTGTCTATGGTTCCGTCTGTCTGACTGAATTGCTGAGTGAGTGGGCAAATACACATAAATACCCTATATGCTATATGTATCTAAACTTAGAGATGTTCTATGTCCCAATATTTAATAATGAAACAATATCCTGTACATATGGGCATTGCTTCCTTTCTATATTAAGGTGAGATCTTTATACTATCTTGCTGCTATAACATGTCTTCATTAACTGTAATAAATACAATGATGTAGTATTTTACCATTATATACATTGACAGTAATACCATAAAAAAATCAAAGGTGTAGAGAATTTAGTAATTCATTTCAATGCATTTGTGGGTTAAGGCTATAGCTCTGCTACAACCTATGCACTCGATAGAGAGTGAATTACAGGCAAGTGAGTGCATTGCTTAACAAGGCAAATAAAATGTAGAGTTGACCTATAATACTCAACCCAATGTTATTAATTTTCTCTTAAAATGTTCAGTCCATGAAGTTATTTCCGACGTCTCCAAACAACCACTCTAAACACTCATTTCAGTCATGCATATGTTGAACGCCATCATCTGGGGACTGAGATTGACATTTATGAATGGGGCCTGGAGGTGGACATGCAGGATCTCCATAGAGGCCCTGTTGGATGGCCAGCAGGGGAAACTGCATGCTGTTCCAGTGCAGGTAGTAAGCCAGTCTGCTAACATCCCAGAATCATGTTTCCTTCCCTCTGCAATATTACATAGGCATTATTTATTACATCAGCATTAGGAGTAGGCCTAAATGTGCATTTTTTGGAGTAACGTTATGTCTGACACAATCTGTCCGTACGCTAACGGTTAGCTGTCATGCCTAAGAGAAAGTCCACAAGGATTACTATTTTCTTCGTGAAGTAGCCGGCAATGAAAATGCTGCATTCTGCACATACTGCTAGAGTACATTTTCGGTCGCACACCGTGAAAATGACGACATAAAAGATCATATTAACATATTAAACCAAACATAAGCGGTGGCTACAAGCGGGAAGTAGCACCTTTGCAACCTACTTCGGCGGGGCAAACGCCGGTGATTTGAAACGGGCTAGTAAGTTAACTAGCGAACACAGTGGTAACGTTAGCAGAGGATGCTGGCAATTTAATTTGCCATCTAACCACGAAGAGATTAACTTATCATTCACCTACCCTTCCCATAATTAGTTAACGTTAGGAACATATTTTTAATCTCCAGATAGAAAACTTTGGGGTCATTAGCCCAACTTACCATGAGATAAATATAACTGTCTCAGTGCTCTAATTTTTCCACAGTAAAGTAAAGTTTGGTTGCAGCTACAGACTCAGAGCAAAGAAGGCTCGCCCCCTGGCGACGTGATTGGATACTGAAATGATTTTCCTAATTGGATAGTCAAATTATATGTTAATCTGAGCATCCCCATTGGCTATTCAGCCGGAAGCGTCAAATGTGAGACAGAAGTTGTTATAGTCCGATTAAGGAACCCCAATGCAGAACACCAAGAGGAGACGTCAGATATAAAATAAAAGATTTAATGTATTGTATATACACAGATACAGCAGGTAGCAAAGATAAACCGGGCGGGACCGGTAGACAGGCAGGGAATTGGCAACAGACGTGGTAGTCAGACAGGCAGGGTTCGGCGACAGGTGGGGTAGTCAGGCAGGCAGGGTTATGCTATGGTAATTGTCTCTTGAATATTGATGAGGACAATAGAAAGAACCACCGAACGTCTTGGGCATTACAGTCATCTCTCTTTTTATCCCTTCTGTTTGTTACTCATTATGTTGTTTTATATCCTTAATTTCTGTGTCCATGTTGGACTGGGGCCACATGCACACTGCACAGTAAAAGCCGAGGAGGAGATAAAGTCGCGACTCTTAGAAGGCCCTGATATATTGTATATAAATGTATAGGCCTATTCCTTTGTTAAACATGCATGTTTTGAGTCATGGGTGCTGATGGAAATAATCCAATACCCCTGTCTTATCTCAAAAGCAGAAGCTAGCACAGGAATGGACAGCAACATCCAAACAGCCAAGGTGTTCCACAGCTAAATTGTGAAACTGCATAAAATACTTAAGGATTGTGTCTGTCCTGGGCAAGATAAGAACTGGATATAAGCCTGCACTCCATAAAAGACAGGCAGTTGCTTCATGAACTAACTCCATTTAGCTGAATCCTCTGAGCCGTGTGTTTTTATTTATCATAGTTACATAGTCCAACCTAGTGTCTAAGGCAACAACCATCGGAGATCCTCTCCTCTTCAACATTGCCCTGATCAAAACTCCTCAAAGTAGGTTATTAACAGCATGAGTTTGAGGGTTTTGTATGTGTAAGACACAACCATGCGCATTTTTCATTAATACAAAAGCTGTTGTGATTGTTTTTGTTTAGTTTCGTTGTCATTTTGAATAGGGGTTTACCTTGGGGGAAGTCGGAGTGGAACCACACTGCCCAGGTCTATTGTGTCAAATAAGTAAAGGATAATCCACAACGAGGTGCTCGGTTATCTAAAAATTATGCACAACGCGGGGGCTTCGCGTCGGGGGGGTTTGCCTCCGCGAAATGCATTCTTTTTTTCAATAACCACACACCTTGTCATGGATTATCCCACTTTTACCACGGCCAAGATTGGCCATGATTAAAAACAATGATTAAAAACAATTTTTTGGTACATTTCCCACAATTCTATGATATTTATACATGAAAATTTGCACATTTAGAACATAGTTTGGAGGACTACATTGACCACCATAGTGGCTGCCCCTCCTCGTTTTGTTTTGGTCAGTTGCTTACTGTTTACGGTTTGCTGACTTTAAACACACCTACCAATTAGAATTATGCCTTTTCCAGTAGTAGCGAATAGGATTAGCCTGGGAACCAGATGAATCTGCAAGCTCATGTTTTATTTGCTCTGGCATATGCGTCTGGCCCCCCTCTGTACAGAGGAGCCCCGTTGAGGCATTTTCATAAACAACCAAGATGGCTGCTGCTGATGTGGATGGGTCTGTTGAATCTGCTATTGCGACAGTATTAAACAAACTGGACGGTATATTTTCTCTAAAAGAAGAACAAACAACTGCACTCAAAGCTTTTGTTGATAAGAAAGATGTGTTTGCCGTACATAGTTTATTCATTAGTATATTTGTAAGGGACAAGTACAGAGAAACATTAACTGTTTCAGAAGTACATATGTACTGTACATGTGTATATAGGCGACGCTAATTTCCAACACCGTTCCCTTGATGGGCATTGATAGTTCAAACAATCACTAAAGTTACATGTTAGAGTTTAAAATCAATGCATATAGCAAGAAGACAAGAACAGTATCCATCCATGACTGCACACAAACAAACATACAAACAAACATACAAACATACAAACATACAAACAGACAAACAGACAAATAAAACATAACAAAGCCTATCGCAAGACATTTATAGCATGAACTCAAGTAGCCTACACAAATAATGAGTTATCATGATTACAGTTCTGGCCAAGTTTTAACCACGACTTGACTGTTGTAGAAAACGTTTTAAAATCCTCAATCTGCTTTAGACTGGTAGGTAGGGAATTCCAGAGGGTTGTGCCTTTAATTGAAAATGCAGTTTGTGCAAAGGAAGTCTTACAGTGTCTAATTCTATAGTTTCCTTCTTATGTGTTTCGGGTGTTAATGGCAGTATAGTGAAGTCTAGTAATGAAAATGTTGGTGGAGCTAGATGGTGGCGACACTTAAATATTGTGTATAAGTATAATATAAGTGTGAGGTTGGAGTAATTAATGAAATGGTCAAAGCTAAGACATTTTTTACAATATTGCAATGATGAAATCTCAGTGATTTGTTGGCCAGAACTTTGATAGCTTGGTTATTAAAGGGATGTTAGTGGTTTAATTAAAAAAAACATTGCATGCATAAATTATAGAGCTGTATGAAATGGTAAGCAGTGCTGATTTTCCTAAAGGTTTGAAGATCAGCCCTAACAGTTCTGCCTAACTTTTTATGCTTGTCAAACCTTAGCTGAGGGTCCAAAACAATTCCAAGATACTTAAACTCCTGTACTGCCTCTAGTTCATTGTCTTTTATCCTTACTTTGAAAGCCTTTGTGATTGGGAGCTTTCTGATTGAGAAGCACATAGACAGTTTTTTAACATTCAAGTGTCAAGCCAGTGTGCCACCTTGCCCAAGCAATCTGTTAGTTTGGCTGCAGCAATAGTAGGTGTCCAATTCCTGTGCAACACTCAGAGATGTCGTTAGCCTGGCTGACAGGATGTAGGCTGTGGGGATAAGCCTGCAATTGGCTGAATATTTCATTATTCCGACTATGTCGGAATTCTCCTCCCCTTCCACTATCTGCGTGTTACTGTTTTCAAAGTCCCCGTCGCTACGTGAAACAACAACAACAACAACAACAACAACAACCTCCAAGCTAGCAACCTACATGCTGAAAATGTCAAGTTTTGATGCCGATTTACTGATCCGTTCCACTTCATACAAGCTTCTGTGATATCGGTTTAAGATTCAAGATTCAAGATTCAAGAAGACTTTATTTATCCCGAGGGAAATTAAGGTGCAACAGTTGAAACAGAGGGGAATAAATGTACACTAAATATACCTATACTAAATAACAAACAAACTAAACTAAACAACTAAGTATAAACTAAATATAAACTAAATGAAGTCTAAATGTATTGACAGGTGAATGGTGAATTTGAACAAATTTACAAATTACAAATTACAATACAATAGCATTAATAGCATTCTGTAAGAGCTACATACAGCTATTAAATCATCTGTGGTTTTAACAAGTCCAGTTAGCTCCTCCAGAGCTAAAGTATAGGCAGGCTTTAGGGCACCGAGGATCAAGTTATGTTTGTCTATTTTATCAGTAAAATTCGTATCACATAGTTGACATACGTCTAGCCATTTTAATACCAGGCCGCCTCCCCACATGCAAATGTTCCACCAAAACAAGCCCCCCCCCAACACGATTTTGCAAGGGCACCGTCGCTGCATCCTGGGCTTTGCTTCACCTAAGACAATTGTGATTTGTTTAAAGAAATACAAATAAGACAGAGCGTTTTTTTTTCTCCCTATCTCAGAATGATAATGGGTTTAGCCAGACCTTTCTCCAGCGCTAAATCAAAGTGTGGAGATAGGTCTGGCTAAGCAAGACAAAGATGTCATTGATATATAAACTAAACAGCAAAGGTCCAAGAACTGATCCCTGTGGTATGCCCATTTTATTTTCACTGCATTCAGATTTAGAATGACCAATGCTGGTTTGTTGACTCCTATGTTGTAAATAAGAATTAAACCATGTTTTTGCTGGAGAAGAGAAATTACATTGAGTTCATTTGGACAGCAGGATGTCACGATTGACTGTATCAAATGCCTTTTTGATGTCTAGAAAGACTGCACCAACTACACTCCCCCTATCCAAAAAGCTCTTGATATTTTCAAGCAGATAGCAATTAGCTAGTTTCGTTGAATGCTTGAGTCTGAAGCCAAATTGATTTGAATGCAAAATATTATTATCCTTCAAGTATGTCATTAATTGTTGTGCTACAACCTTTTCTAGTTGAACTGATTGGACATTTTTAGCAAGTTAATCTACAGTCGATAAAGAAAATCATTAAAATCATTTGCAATCTCTGTAGGATCTGTAGTTGTGATGTTACCAATGTTAAGTGATTGGATGTAGATCTATTCAATTGTGTCCAGAGGCATTTTGGTCTGCGCTTGTTGATAACATCTCTTGGAGGTTCCAGACTAATATGCATTTGCGAATTGGTCTGGCAATGACAGGCTAGAATAGGACAGCTTCCAATGGGGAAAAAAGCCCAAAGCATGTTTATGTAAATATTGTGATTAGAACTACTGTACTTTAACAAATGAAAAAAATGTATACCTCGTATGTTCGGCTGCCGGTCCTGCGTTCTCTGCCTTTCAACGTTACTTCCTCCATTTGTTCACCTCCACTGACTGACCAAATTAAAAAACCTGTCAGGTTACCATCACTGCACAGAACTGTGTGAGGTGGATTAGAACATTATGAGATCTGATTCTGAGCAAACATTAATAGCAACAACAACAGGCAACCAAGTTGTATGTGCTAGCTAACCGTGGGCGCAACCAAATGTACGATTGCTTTCCTTAACAAACTGAAACACATTTAAAATAAATAGGAAATAACAAGAGACAGATCCGTTGACAGGGTTCATAGGTTCATAAAAGAAGGACATATTTAACATTTTCTACTGAATATTGGGGGACTAAGATAAGATCTTAGTGACCTAGCAGCCTTCTAAACGTAGTCCCATCCAAGTCCCGGTCAGTCATCAGTAGTCAGCCAGACTACTTTATAGACTACGTGAAATTTCCCAAACTCAATAAATACGGCACATTTATACACAAAAATGCTTTGGTTAGCTCAATCTTGTTCTAACTTAGATATTCGCTGAAATGTTCTTTTTTATATCAACTGCGTAGGATCCACTGAAGGACCAGAAGATTTTTATTGTTTTGTATGTTCTTTATTTTTGCTGTGTTGTTAACTGTTAGTAGGTTATGAGTTAACAGGGTTTAGCTGACGGAACGCTGACGGAAATGTTGCGCATTAGTTTAGAGAGCAGTGATAAGACTCAAGTCGTCCTGTTATGTTATGACCATGTCATAACCGTGCTGTTATCGAAAGTTAATCAACACCCCTCCAGCCAATCAGAATTGAGTATTGACCCAGGCCATGGTATCAGTAAGGGATAATCAACGAGTCGGTGTGCGTGGTTCTTCGCCTCCACGTTGTGCCTTAAAACTTTAACACACACCTTTATCCATTATCCATTATCCCGCTTATACCATGGACATTTGCCAACAATATATAATAAAAGCATTTGCACATTTTTGGTGAAAGTTTTGAACTAAAAATCAAAAGGTTATGAAGCAAGAGCTTACCGTTGTCATGATGAGGAATAATTCTTGTCACTTTTACAACCAAGCTGGTTAGTCACAGTATAAATTACAATGGGGTGAGGTATGCGAAGGTTATGGCTCCATCACTGTAACTCGTTACAAAGTATTAAATTAAGCTTGATTTTAGGTCATATTGGTCTCTATGTTTGCTATGATGGTTATTGTGTTAAAAAATAACGTTGATTAAACTTGAGCCAAACTACGTGTGCAATACACGGTTTTAACGCACACCTACTGACCAATCAGAAAAGAGTATTCACCCAGACCATGGTATAAATAGGCTATAAATCATATATTATGAGTCACTGTTATCATGTCGTAATAACAAAGTAAGAATTACAAACAATTCTGTATGTGTATCTATTTACCAGCCTGAAAGCATCCATGTTGTATAATAAAACGTATATTAGTTTATTATTGTTAAACATGCATGTCATGGGTGCCCCCATTAAAACTCCTCAAAGTGCCTTATTCACAGGATGAGTTTGATAAATGCACAAGGGTTTTGTTTGTAGAAAAAAGCTGTTGTTATTGTTTTCATTGACAAATATTCTATATCAAGCAAATGCATTTTTTTCAGTTCAATACACTTTATTCACTTCTGTGTAGGCTGTTGAAATGAATGCTGCTGTGGATGAAGTAAGAATTCTGATGTTCGCCTCAAAAGCCTAAATGTGGCCTTGCTGCTGTCTTTGGTTTCAACCAGATGATTGCTTTTTTTGTCCTCCCTCTCTTAAATAAACTTTCCTAACAATCATCATTCTAGGTAAATGTTGTCCCTATCTGACAGGTAAATTAGGTTTACCTGGTTGTGTGTTGGTATATAAGTCAAATAATCTGAGAGTGGCAATGATTTGAATGTTAGGATGTTAGTTCAGTGGCTACAGGCTCAGGAGTCAAATGGACAATTGACAAACATCTAGATAGACAGCAAAGCAAAATAATTTCTGTGTTCCTTCTCAATGTATTTATATATATATACACACACGCACGCACGCAGGCACACGCACACACACACACACACACACACACACACACACACACACACACACACACACACACACGTTTTGTATTTATAGGGTTAGGGTTAGCACCCACACTTAACTTGTATCACCATCTTATATATCTTTTGTATTTTATGTATATTTAAATATTTAAACCTTTACTATTTAACTTGAAATATTATAGTTGTCACTGTGGCCATCTCTTTTGTTCAAAATATGATTTTGACAACGTTTTCTCCACAGACCAAATTGATTCAGTGAGAAAACATCTTTAGACACTATAATTCTGAACACACACACACACACACACACACACACAGACACACACACCAAACAATACACAATCACTGCATCTCTGCATATAAAAGGGCAAGGCTCACAGCCGCAAACACCTTGCCCAGCCTTGCATCTGTGGCGACAAGATCAGGAAAACGTTTAGAGTTGTGACCAACACAGTGTCCTGCTGAGAGACCTTTGATCAAGATGAAGAGTGGCCTCCTTGAAACTCTCAACATCCTCTTCCTCTCAAGCCTTGTGTGCGTTTTGGGATCAGTGGTTAGACAAGATAGTATTTATTACAAGTATCCTTCCACTTGGCAGGAGGCCCAAGAGTACTGCAGGTATTGTTGCTGTTTCATTGTAAATCTAGAAAAATGGCGGGAAATAACATGAAACATGCTTCCTTTCAATGTAAATCTGTGTGCTCTGTGTTTAAGGATGGC
Organism: Trachyrincus scabrus; assembly: GCA_900303215.1. Classification (NCBI taxonomy): domain Eukaryota; kingdom Metazoa; phylum Chordata; class Actinopteri; order Gadiformes; family Macrouridae; genus Trachyrincus; species Trachyrincus scabrus. Next base: position 13,860 of record OMNO01056123.1, read on the forward strand.
TATTAATTTGGGTATTATGAACAGTATCCGTCATTACATAATTGATGAGGCCCTAATGATGCAAGCTATAATGAAATGTTGACATTTGGCTAATGTTTTAGAATAATCTATATGTAATCACTGTGTTACCAATACAATCTATATTGAATCACTGTTACCAATACAATCTTAACTCACACATTTATATCCCAATAGGGGGAAATCAGGGGATTGGGCCCTTCTAACTCAGCAGACTGAGGTTGACACGATTCACACGAGTTCACATCTGACATGGATTGGCCTAAGGAAGAAAAGCCACGGGTGGTATGTGTGGTCTGATGGAACTTATTATTATTCAAGAAAGGACTGGACGTATACATCGGGAGAATGTGCATACATTAGCTCCCCATCGACAAAGTAATGCACCACGTCGTTCTTGGACAAAACAAGCCAATTTATAGTTTGGCAACCTGCTTACCCTACACTACGTATTACTACTTAATGTTAGACTTTATTGAGGTCTGCCTCCTTGTTCTAAGCGACCAATTATCTATGGAGCTCAATTCCAATTTCCCCTGTTCACATGCGTGTACATGAGTTTGTTAGAGACTGGGCAAAATGGAATTGTTCCTTCCATAACATGATTTGGTCTGCAATAGCTGGAGTACTGACTCCTTTCGAGATTTGGTTCAATCCTCACATTACTGCCATATTGCATTGTTTTTAAATAGATATATAAGTATATGTATATATGGAGCAGCTTATTTTCAATGATGCTGTATCAACCTGTGTAAAGGGGAGCATTAAACCTCAGTCAAGACTGCCAACACTGGCCAGAATAATTCTAAGACAGTGTTCCCCATAGTGAGACACATCACATCACATCGAACTTGGGCTATGAGATGTGAACTTGACTTATTTAGTTATTGATCATTTCAATCAATACTGTAAAGCAAGGTTACAAGCTTACAAGGTTAATGGTTAATCACCTGCCAAAACGGTCTCAGAGAAAAATTATAATAACTATAATAAAGCGATTCATTGATTCTTGATTAGTTAATAGTAAGCTGCTCCAATGATAATTATGCATATTTATTAATTAAATGGTATTGAATTGTTACCCTATGTTGTTTATAATGTCTGTTTTGCTTTTTCAAAAGATCTGTGTTCGCATCCTGCAGTATGAATTTATTCTTCTACTGTTATGGTGGCATATCTCAGTCACCCGTCACATTTGTCACATGCGCCATGACATGGGAGAATGCCCTGGCCTACTGCAGAACGAATCACATCAATCTTGTTACTGAATCACAACTCAATGATCTTCCTAATGATGACCTATTCTATATCTGGACAGGAATACGCAGAACTGAACCTGGTAAGCTCTGAACATTTGTATTTCAATGGTATAATTAGAATTTCCTCCTGCTATTGTTTGTTGGGGCACTAGAGAGAAAATTCCCATCCCAACATTTTCTGGTCTCTTACACACACGCACAAGGACATTGCATTGTTGGTAGGCTGTATCTGAATGTCCTACTTCTCAAAGGAAGAAATACAGGCAAAGCATTATTTTTGCGAATATAAATCTGTGACTTACCAAAAGAATACTTTCCAACCAGTGTTCCTTCCCAATGGCCCTGTATCTAAATCGTTTACACCAGAGATCCCCCCCAAATTTTTCTCTGCTAGGGCCACATGACTTTGACTATCTCTGATGGTAGGTCGGTGTCAGTCTGTAAATAATAATAACATGATAAAATTAGCAATTTTAAATATGGGCCAGAGTGTATTGTTGTGGAGATTGAATTAATCTGAGGAGATGTTAGTATGATTATATGTGTTTATTGTGAAGATTTAATCGGCATAATGTTATTAGATTATTATTATTATTAGATCAACAAGAAGCCACGCCTCTTGACACTTTTCACTGAACAAAAAAAATATTTTATGTGAACTGTTGGTTGAATACCCTGCATTCTGAATCCATTTTTGTCTTTCCTAAACTTTTCAACATTTTGTTTTCAGTTTTTTTGTTTTGTGTCTCCAAATTTCTTACTAACTTGCCGCCCAATGCTTGAAGCTGATGGAACGTCAGGCGTAGCCTAATGTTCCGTGTAACCTCGTTCCCAGGCGTTCTCATCTCATGACTGGAACAGGGTGTTTCAAATGGACGTTATTGGGGAGAGAGAGGGCAGGACTTCGTTGGGAGCAATATCCATTTCAGTTATATGAGTTTAGTGGCGAGAGAGAGGGAGGGACTCTTAGAGGGGTATCTGTTTCCGTGGATGAGGTGTCATATCCCCCACACTCACACTTACTAATGTAAAGCACTTTGGGTGTCTTGAAAAGCGCTATCTAAATGCAATAAATAATAATAATAATAATAATTATTATTATTATTATAAAAGCCATTTTAAGTCCTGTATGAATTTTTTGGGGTTGTTTGAAGTAATTTTATTGAACAGACAATTTTTTTTAAGGATTTCAATCACACTAGGAATGAGACTTCAAATAATAGAATTGCAAGGGCTAGGAATTGTAGAACCTTAAAAAAGTAGGCACAGCATGATGATGTCTTAGAGAAACGACCGTTGAGCTCATTTAATATGAGCTAATTCTGTCTAAATGAGAACCTATCACTAGTCAATCTAGATTGAATGTAGCGTAGAGGTGGTTTTGACAACGGTTGTCTACATCTCTCTTACAACTGTTCCCGTCTGTTGAGACGTATCTCTTTCTGTTTCCAATTTGGGGAGTTGTCTCCTCTGGCCTTTTTGATGGTTCAGGGTGAGAGCAAGGCTTAATGATGAAGGGTTATGTTACTGTCAAGTTATATTTTAAGAATATGTGTAGCTTCCCTACTTGAAAGAGGGTTCTACCCGAAAGATTTTAACTGGATTTCACTCAATGACCAGCTTTTCCTTTCTTCCTCCTTTTATTTTTAGGTTCAGTTTAGTTTGATAGTTCCATTAGTCATTAGGTAAAAAACCTTTGAATAGAAAAAGAATATATTTATACGTATTTGCTTCTGCAAATAAATGTTAAAAATGTTAAACAGAAAAATATACGCATTTGTAAACATTGAAAAAAAACATTAAGCATCAGTGACTTATTTCACTTAAGTTAAACATTTTCTTAAATTAAATGCAAATAAAGCTAATGCCCACTGCTGTCATAACTCTTGGCTTAAAATCAGGTAATGTATGTATTTTACAGAATTTTAACATAAAGCATTTTATAATCATACTTTTTAAAGTAACATTAAATTATGTCCTTTTAAACAACCCTTTTTTCCAAGCCATCATAAGCCCATAACATGCTGTAGCATGCCTATGCAACTTACTAATTTTGATAGTTTTATCATTTGGATTTGTGACCAAAAGTAATGTAAATGTACTTCAAATGCAATTAACAAACAATCAATACTTTTTTTATCATCGTGCTTCTACCTGACAAGCATCACCATCAGATTTGCAAATAGATTTACAACCAATAAACGTTAGATTATAGCAAATAGATAAACCATCTTTCATGCATGAACCCTAGTTCAAGTTAAATTATCAAGACACACATAAATGGGCTACCGACAATCGTGGCATAAAGCCAGCAAAATCCATCCTGGTAGCAGCAGTGATCTTCGCCAGGGAAACTGTCTCTCAAATTAATCTAGCGTTCAGCATCTTACTGGCTGCCTCTCCGGACTTCGTAGATGTCTCAGTCCTGCACTTCCAGTCCTGTCTTACCGCAGACAACAAGACTGTTAAGAAACTCCTTACAGCTTCTTCTCCTAGTACGGTGTTTGTTAGCGCCCATACTTTTCTCCTGTGACCAGTGGTGTAACGAGTCAGCGCCGGGCCCAAATACAAGATGGTCAAAGCGGGACCGCCCATCACTAGCGGGTCCCTGCCCAGTGAATAATTGTTAGTTTTAGCGCTGTCTTCACTTCTGCGTTTCTGCCCCATAGATGTCCTTGTTGCACTTCTCTTGCTAATTTATGAATGTCTTCCACTCGCCTCAGATTTTCAATCCATGCGTTACCTGCATATATGGTAGTTACGCCACTGCCTGTGATGCTGTGTGGCGCTTTTGAAATGCCCCGGGCAGCGCTTAGGCAGATTGGTTCCATCCGGTTTGGATTCTTGCCATTACTTTAAGTTATTTATTTTGTATTTTCCTCTAGGCCCCAATATTTTCGAGAAAACTCCAGTTTGACTTGACAGTTACTGCTGTAAATAACTGCTAGGATGTTGATTCACATACAATGCATAGTATCTGTCTGCAGATTATGTTTGACTAAACCATTTTCTTTTATGGCCTGAAACTTTTTGTGTATATGATCATTTCTGCATTAACAGGTGGAGATTGGGAGTGGAGTGTTGGCAATTCACATTATGAAAAATGGGAAGAAGGCAAGCCGACAGAAGACGGGGACTGTGTTGGCATCTCCAATACGGACAAGAAGATGACTAACTTAAACTGCACATCCGCATGGCCCTTTTATTGCTTCAATGATAACCTGGTTTTGGTGAAGGAGAGCAAGACCTGGGAGGAGGCCCTGGAGCACTGCAGGGCCATGGACTTGGCAGACCCCAGTCTTCTACGTTTCAACAACCACCGCAATGATCTGATCAGCATAAGTGATCATTTGGATCAGCTCACCGTGTGGTCACGGATCCACGAAGCCACAACAGGCGAGGTTGTTTTGTTATACGTTCTTTTTTTTATTTATTTCCGTTTACTTGATAAATATCCATGTACGTTCTCTGTTGCGCACGGTGGGTGTAGCCGTGCGTTGAAATCCTGAGCGCCTACATGAAGAAGGCAACTTTAGCTAAAGTGCGACCTAATAAAGTAGGTAGGCTTTGGCATATCCTAATTATTAATCTCAACGCAGCGATTTTATAATAAAAAACAATCTACTGCCGCAAAAACGATGAATAAACACAAGACCCGCCATGTCATGTTGTTGAAGTCCACAGTGGCTTTGGATGCGATACTTTAAAATACCAAATAGTTAACGAACTGTAATCGAGACCACAAAAGCAGCAATCGATATTCACAGAACCAAACAAGAAGCCCGGATGGCAACCCTTCTTATTAATAAGCCTATACATCCATAGCGTCTGTGGCAACTGTTGAGTGAAGCTCATGGCACGAGGATTTTTGTTTGATGTGGGGTATGTGCCCATTTCATTGCTTAATATCGTGTTTAACAAAACAGATAGCTTATTTCAGAGAAGTGGTGTTTTGAAGATGGAACATTTACATTTCAGCCTTGAATAGCCAACACGACACATATTTAAGCAGCAGAATTTCAAAGTGCAATGACTTTAATTACTGAAAGAAAAAATATTGTTCTATCTATTGTTTCCTGAGAAACTGTATTTAACATTTAAGTTAATAAATTACTAAATAATAACAAATAACCTTTAACTTTACATTTAAAACACAAGTTAGTAGTACACATTTTCAATAGCTCAGGCTATATGTATTACATTCCCATAAAATGTACTTTACATTTTTTTTTACTTAGATGAAAAAAGGTTGGAGACCCCTGGTCTAGCCCCACCTGCAATTTATTGGAAATTGTTTTCGTATGTGAAACTTAAACACTTGTTTTTCACAAATATGGTAATATTATAGTTTAAAAAATCCCATAAATGCTTTTGGTTAAAATTTTTATATAGGAGGCTTTCAATCATTTTAAGTTCCATAAAAGAAGTTCACATCTTGGTATTATTATACTATATATTATTATTATACTGGTAAAGAAGTACTAGACTATGGCTTGGAATGAGAAATCTTGGAATGTGAAACCTCCTATTGGAAGATGTGTTGGGAGTAACGTGTGGTTTTCTTTCCTTCACCAGGTGTGGACAGGTCTTCGCTACCTTGCTCACAACTGGTTTTGGGTAGATGGGACCTACGTGCCATACCAGGACTTGCCCCACTGCCCTGATCTAGGGCAATATTGTGGAACTCTGGTCAGGGACAACAGCACAATAGACTGGAATATCAGAAACTGCACCGAAAAAAGAAACTTCCTCTGCTACAGGAGGCCTTATTATTGATCAGTAAATGTATTCATACACCATTTAGTAATGGTTAACAGCGTGTGATTCTAAAGGATGTGAAATCATATTTGTGTGTTAATAAATGTGCAAAGTGTTGTATGAAGTAATTTAGTGTATAACTGATAACACTGAAAGCTTTACAGAGACTCATGCGTCAA